>JAFFZH010015632.1:23783-36165 GCA_018420115.1 Euura saliciscinereae | reverse complement strand
GTAGTGTTTTTCAATCTCATGTTCATGTTCCTTTGAGCCTCTTTATACATCAAACCGTTGACAGTACGCGAAAAACTGTTATCATCTTTTTTATAGAGATTTTTATGAGCTACAAAATCATTGGTAATGATTTTTCTCCTAGGAGGTCCGAAAATTGAGATAAGTTGAAAAGAAGCGTACAGGTCGATTCTTGATATCTTCTGCTTACTGCAGGGTTCACCAAACCGCCTTCGGGTTCTAGACTCTGTTATAAAATCGAAAAACCGAATGCTCTCATCAAACCGGAAGTTAACGGAGATTATTCCAGGCTGTTCGAATCACGGGTTGCAGAACTTGTTCGGCCAATTTATACTCGCGTAAAATCGACCAACGAAACCGTATCCAACACCACCGCGCGTAACTAGCCGCTTCGCATGCCTTCTCTGTCGTCCTGGAGCCAGGAGCCTCGGTATAGGAACGTGGTCTTGGTATAATGCCAAGACAACGTTATCTCGGGCGTGCCAGGCTTCGAAACCCAGTATTGAGCTCTGAGTTACGTATAATTGACGCAGAACCGAGTCCGCCCTTTGTCTAATCTTCTGACGTCAACAAACCTTTGATTCGACCCCCACGACGTCATTCGAGGTTCGGATTAACCCGGATCAACTCGACGCCCTACATGCGCGAGAACCCGGACTCCAGATTCCTTCATCAACGTTTTCTGCACAATTTTCCATACTAATTTAGCCCAATTCGATTACCAGTCAAAGTCGTTACGCTGATTTCCGCAGACATAAATGCCGATCGATTAATAAACGAAGTTACCGAGCCATTTGCTTCCAGGAATGCGACGTGGTGGTCATGTTCCCCAGCGGCGCCCGGGACGAAACTCTGATGTGGCTTCTGGGACGACTGAGAGCCGGTACTCCGGGTCTCGTCGTCCACGTACGACACCACACGACTTCTGACAGCTACGGATTTTACCTGACCGCTCCATTCGCAGTGTAACTAACACGAGTCTGAGCTTAGAATTAATTTCCCGAGGTCGGTTAATTATTAAATATTTTTGACAGCCTCTTGAAGGCCGCGGAGGAAATTCATCTGCCCAAAACGGTGCGTCAGGAGTTCGGCGGCGGTCTGAAAGAGTTTGTCGGAACGGAAGCGAGCTTCTTCGAAGGCAGCGATGACGAGTCCTGCTTCTTCACCACCCAGGAGCGACAGTCCCTGGTGTTACATTTGCTGCACACTCTACGTGCTGGTCAACAGGATCTCCACAGCTTACCAGGACTGAAGCTGATAGAGGGTCAGGCGATAGTGCCAAAGTGCATATCGGCCGGCGTCATTTCACAAGTAAATCACATCAGGCTTCGTGCATGATTCAGAGTATGAAATGCATCAACGTGTGTCGAGTGATCGATTGAAAAATATTCCCCCAGGTATTTCCACTCCACGAGCTACCAGCCCTCGAAAAACTCCAGAGGACTTGGGTCAGGGCCTTTTTGAGCCCGCAACCACTCGACGACATCTGTCGCTACTTCGGAGTCAAGATTACCATGTACTTTGCTTGGCTCGGCCACTACACCACCGCCCTCATAGTTCCGGCTGCTGTGGGTGTCATATACTGGGTGAGATTTTCTCTGTTTCCGGTTGAGTTACGACTTCTGACCATGTGTCGACATTTTGGTATCATCTCTTCTTCTGCGGAACACCAGGTCGGCATCATCGGGCGGAACCAGGCGGTGGAGGACGTGGCCTACGTGTTATTTTCGATCTTCAATGTAGTTTGGGCTACGGTTTACTTGGAAACGTGGAAACGACGCGGTGCCGAGTTGGCCTATCGCTGGGGAACGCTCGATCAACGCGACGATCTTCTGTTAGAACCTCGGCCTCTCTTCACGGTGGATAAACGAATTATTTTCGACGCCGTTGTTCCGTCTTAGAGATTCTCATGTCGTTTGATCTCTTCTTCAGGGTACACTGGAGAGATCGCCGGTAACCGGTCGACTGGAACCAACCTATCCAACCTGGCGACGTAACGTTTTTAGGTATTTCGTCAGCGTTCCAGTCGTAGCGATGTGCCTTTTCTTCGTCTTCATTGTCATGATACTAAGCTTCCAAATTCAGGTACGAAATCTCTCCTCGTGACTCTGAGACTCTGAAGATATCACAAAAATGATCAAATTTCAGGACTGGTGGGACGCCGGACTAGAATCCGCTGGTTATGGCTTCTGGCTGAGTTACGTGCCGAAGGTTCTTCTGGCAGTGGTCATCACTCTGATGGACGAGGCCTACTTCAAAGTCGCAGTTTTCCTCAACGACATGGGTAAGCAAAATTTGTAACTCCATCAGACTGCGATCACGAATTTTTCCCAAGGTTTTCCTTCATTTCTTGCACCACTTCACGGTACACGTTTAGGTATAGATATGGAAACGGTCGATCGATTTCCAGCACGTTTTCTATCTCTTTTCTCATGATATCGTAGCTGAGAGAACCGAGGTGTTCTTACCGAGTACTCGGCGTTTGTAAATAATCATTATTTTTGTTCAAACTTTGAGTTATGCACGATTTGAATACTAGGATACACACATAAAAGGCAGTAGATGTATAACCGTGTTATATTTTCAATCAACGATATAATTATCACAGCTTAGCTTTAAATCCTATAGAATTTATCATCCACGTATAAATTTTGTAGATACATACAATTCAGGACGTCTTTCAGTATTGAAGAAATAATTGAAACGAAGCAAAAATTACGCTGACTTCTAATCAGTAAAGTAGGTCACGTAGGGGTGGCCAAAGAAGACGATCGATACCCTCTGAATCTTCAAAAAAATGTATATATATCGCCATAGGTATAGTCAAAGAAGAATTAGAGTCTCGATATACTTTTTCAAGCCACTCTGAACGTGCGTAAAAAGTGTTAAAAATTAAACCTTAATTAGCAGTTAGAAATATGAATTTTTTGTAGTCCGATTTGGTAGTAAACTGTGCCTTACGTTAGATAGTATCTATGATTTTTGTGTGTTGGACGCAGAAAACTATCGGCTCGACACCGAATATGAGAATCATCTGATCTACAAGGTGGCCCTGGTAATGAGAACAATTTTTAGTTCCGATACTATATCTGTATTTATGTGCATACATGTGTATCATTGATTATATTCGATGTGTAATAGTAAGTTTCGTAATTCCCGATCCTCCACACGGAAAATGCCTCCAACAATTAATTCACCAAGTTCGTTGATAAGTAATCATCACCACCCCCATCGGACCACTTGACTTGACCACTGGTCAATAGTCACTCGCGGCTATTAGCACGCTACTAAACCATCGTCCCTCATAGTCCTCGCGATAATTGATACGGTATCGTGCACTCTAATCGCCACTAATTAGTTTTAATAGTCGTAATCCACCGCTCATAGCGATTACGTTACACCTAGAGCACCAAAAACATGGCGGCCACTGGTCAGGGAAAAGACGAGGAATTTTATGGTGGTACAAAACAAGACAGAATAAAAGATCCCCAGCGATTTTTGTCTTCCTCGGGCGGAAATCTAATAAATTATAAAACCACTAATTCTTCCGAATTTCAGTCAGGGAAAAATGATAATTTGGTCAGTTTTATAGTGGCCACCGTGAAAAAGAGTGCCATCGATTTCTTTCGGGTCTGCAGTTTCAATAAAAAATTTGCGAATATTAAAACGCCTAGTTAATTAGTTTTGAATCATACCATTCCGCTCTGGCTGTCTTTATCGCTGCACGTTTACCTATGTGTTTTAAGTCCCGTTCAGCATGTGCCAAATGACGAATTTCAACTGCGAAAATCGAAGCAAGAAGTAAATAAAATTGATCGCTTCTTGTGGATGGACGAAAATTAACACGTTCTTCTTTACTGAATTTGAATTCGTTTTAGTTTCAGTTCGTCAACTCGTTTCTCTCACTATTCTACATCGCGTTTTACCTCCAAGATCAAGAGCGGCTAAAAGAGGTGAATAAAATGAAACTAAATTAAACAAAAATCGCAAGCATATATTTTGCAAAGTCTCCTGAATGAAATATTTCTGATTGCTCGTTCAGCAATTGGCCGCGCTTCTGATAGCTCGTCAAGTGATCGGCAATCTGAAGGAATCGGCCGTTCCCTACCTGGTGGAACAGCTTCGCCTCGCTCGCCTGAGTTTCGAATTATTCGGAGCCCTGAGTCCCAGCGAGGCTAGGCCACCCCCAGGCGAAGAGATCCGGAGTTCTGATAACGGCAATCAAGACAAAGAGCCGAAAAAAAATGACGAGGAAGAAGTTAAGGAGGAAAATCGGAACAAGGGAAAACGAAACGTCAGCCAAGCCGAGCTTGAGAGCTCGCTGTATAGAGTAGGACATCCCTCAAATTTCCTACTTAGTGACATTGCCTTGAAGGTTTGATCTGTAGACATAGATTACTATCACCATTATTCTTTGCGTGTTGTTATCATCATTATTCTTCTTCATTTTAGAAAGTCCAAAGTCCGAGGATGAATTTACTTCGTGACTTTACGTCAAGTTTCAAAATTAAAGTTCAAGTACCAATCGATTGATGATAATTTTACAAGAATTTTGCATTCTTTGAACCAACCGATCAAAAGTTCGCTATTAATTCGAAAATTGGGGATCAACGTATTTTCTTTATGTTGTTGAACACTTTTTGAAGTACTTTTGCAAACAATTTAGATTGCACGTGCATGAGAGAAACAATGATTTATGTATTGTGACAGATAGAAGAAATCGATGATACCAAAAATGTAAAAATTGTTGATCTTGTGTTGCGACGATATTCTTTACTTTTTCACGGACACATGCATTTGTCTGTTTTAACTTTCGTTTCGGGTTTATTTTGCTACTTAGTTTCTTCGTTATCTTACGTAATTAAAACAAAATACTTTTGGACCCTACGCTGTAGTCGCAGCTGTATGAGAAAGAAACACAGAAAACCAATTGGAATTCGTTAATGTTGTCTTGTGTTTGTAAATTGTTAATTTTCCGCAATTTCTTTAAATGAGTTTTTACATTTTTCATCATTCAACAAACACGCAGGTCTCTCCCAAGAAGGTAATCCATCCCGTTCATTACTACACCGCTTATCATAGTTTATCAAAATTGAAAAAAATTATTATCGATAAAAAACACTCATTACACTCGGCTAAGGTCCCCCTGGCTCCGTTTCGTTTACACTTATATTTCACCTGCACTAGCTCGAAGTCACGTCTTCGATCGCACTGATCACCAGATTCGAATCGCACCCCTAAAAACGGCTCGTATTCGACCCGGTATCAAAAATACCTTCGTCGGATACGAACCATTTTAGCACGGATGTGAATTCAGTGTGGAAACGATCTCCATAAACGAGACTGAGACATTTTTCATTGAAAACGTTGATTAGTACGACGGAGCGTTCTCCGAGCACCTGGAAATGCTGTCGCAACTGGGATACGTGTGTCTCTTCTCCTCGGCGTTTCCTCTAGCAGCGATGGCAGCATTGCTAGGAAATTTATTGGAACTGAGGGGAGACGCCTTCAAGCTATGTTTCGTCCTCCAGCGACCATTTGGCAGAAGAGTTTCGAACATCGGAACCTGGCAGGTGAGACCATCGAGAAAGTTCCATTCGCTTGAGGGGACCAGCACAGCGTGATACTGGTCCCCTTGATTCGCTTTCTCTGATGAATTGCGAAAGAAAAATCTTTATCTGCTCCGTCCAGAACGCGATGGAGGCCATGGGACTCGTCGCGATAATCGTCAACTGTGCTCTGATCAGCTTAAGCGGACAAGTGCAACGGATGTTCCCCGAAATGTCAGCCACCCAGACCATCCTCCTCATCGTTGCCCTCGAACACATAATGCTGGCAATCAGATTCGTTATCGTATGCGTTATACCCGATATTCCAAGCTGGGTCGCTACCGAAATGGCCAAGGTCGAATTTCTCAGACGAGAAGCGGTCCGCAGACTCTCATCTACGCCATCGCCTGAACAACAACCGCAGACTGTTATAGGTAATGGGAAGACCGATAAATAACAGAGTTGGGACGTTATTGTTTATTCCTCGTCAACTTTGGACCATTTGTATTCAAGCCATGTATGAGAGATGTTGGAATTTCGAGGAATGGAGCGCGTAGTTTAGCCTAATGGGACTTTCGCTGTCCCCAAAGTCGTTAGGATTTAATTAAACTGAATATTAATCTGGAATGTTATCCACCCTCGGCAGTCCACAACTGTAGATTGTTTATTCAAGGAATTCTACATGACCGAGTCACGGACTGTAGGGAGAATGAATTTATCTTTACACTAGGAGAAATGATCTGTAATAGATAAATATACAGGGTGAGTTTCCTCCGAGTCCTGATGAGGGAGGGGCTTACCAGACTAGACTAACAAGATTTCGATAACAGTGTGAGATGGCAAGGGGCGGAGCATCTCATCCAGACCCGGGGAAAACTCACCCTGTATATAGATATCAAAATTATTATACAATTTATTTCGAAGAATTGTCTCAGAGGTTCATGAATCGACTCGACTTATTGAAATATCGTCCAAAACTTCATCGCGTGGCTAAGTTTCTCGAACAGACTTTCAGAACTGTGTTTATTTCAGAAAGCGTTCAACAATCACTGAAATGTAAAAACTCGTAACACCGATTCTCAGATT
The DNA here is from genome assembly GCA_018420115.1 of Euura saliciscinereae. Classification (NCBI taxonomy): domain Eukaryota; kingdom Metazoa; phylum Arthropoda; class Insecta; order Hymenoptera; family Tenthredinidae; genus Euura; species Euura saliciscinereae. Next base: position 29,512 of record JAFFZH010015632.1, on the reverse strand, counting down.
TTGGTGTTTTCTCTTCAGGCCGTTTCGTGGTGAGTCCAGCGGACGGTGAGGAGGAACCAGAATCCCTAGATTCCAGAAACGAAGACGACTCTGCGGCCTCGAGTCAGCCAGGAACACCTGGATTAGGATCGACGGTACATACACCGAGCAATCCAACGACTCCGAGTGCAACGTCGGTACCAAGAATCGCTGAAACTCCACCGCCACTTGATACTCCAGGGACTCCTGGAAGCGGTGGTGATCGGAGTCCCCTGGGAGGTGGAAGCAACGGCAGCGTACATCGGGATGCCCACAATACTCCGAGAGCCTCGATACCCGGGGGAGAAAGAGGTAATAAATAGGTAGCTTTTCTGTTTCCAGAGAAAATATGAAGTTATCGTAATCACCTCACCATTAGAAGAAATTGGACAAAATGTTGTTGGTTTCTCTTCCATCTGACGACGCTTTACCCTATTGTCATAGATTTAGAGATGAAGGGCAAGAATAATTCGAATGTACTTTTCTTGTCGAACAGGAAGGAGATCTCGAGATTGGTTGACAGGGGATCCGGCATCGACGCCAGGAAGCGATCATTACAGCCATCATCTTACGATCGGTCCCCACGGCGGTGTGGATTGGGTCAGAAGATTGGGACTGGAATCCGGTGGAAGAAAGACCAGCGATTCTGAAATAAGTGGAACTGGTGGAACCGGAAGTGGGAGCGGAGACGAATTGGCCCTGCGACGATCAACCGATTGCATCGTTTCGAAGGAACTTGCGTCTTCTTCAGACAGCGATTTGCTAAGGTATCGATTCTTTTAAGCAATAAGACTTTTCTTGTGACTCTTCTCTGAGAATTTCGTTTTTACCAGGTCCGCACCACCGTGGGCAACGGCGCACAGGGCCCAAAAGTTCCGATTCTCGCCAGAAAAAGAGCGCGAGCGAGCTTTGGCCGAGAAGCAGCAACGAGATCTGCAGCAACACCAGCAGGATTATCGTCGAGAACAACGAGAATTGCGAGAGCAACGCGAGCAGCGTGAACTCCGGGAGCAAAGAGAGCAGAAGGAGAACCGCGAGATAAGAGATCATCGAGAACGACATTCCCTCCATCAACAGCAACAGCAACAGCAACAGCAGCAGCAGCAACATGACAAGGACCGAGACGGGGGTGGCCTGTCGGACTCTAGTAGAACGGTTTCGAGCCAAGAGGACGAAAAACCGTCGAAGGAAGAAAGGGAGGCTAAGAAAACCAGAGTCAAGCAGAGTCTGATGAAGAGGGCACGATCGGTGGCTATATTTTCTCTCAAATTAAAAGAGCGAAGAGCCAAAGAGGCCGAGGTCAAAGCCAAGGAAGCTGAGAGAGAGGCGAGATGGCAGCAGCCCCAGTCGTGTGTCGGCGGAGAATTGTCCTGCATTCCAATAGAAAAATTAATATCCGTTGACGATATCGCGTCGATGGACATGCGCAGGAAGAATCATTAGTGCATCCAACTTTCTTATTATTGTTATTATCTTTTTTTTTCGATTTTTTTTTCAAAACTCTTGAACTTAAAAAACAAAAAAACTAACAAAATATTTTAAAACTTTTCATTACATTACATCACACTGTATCTTTGACATAAAACAAGGAAGAAAAAAAAAGTTACATGTTTCACACACTCTTCAACATTCCCGATACAACGTCGTTCTTTCGTCACTTGTATCCTTTTTTTCTTTTTAATTTCACTCTCGGGGGACTGACTTACGTCAGGAAATTAATTTCGTGTAAAAAAAAAACGTCACAAACTCGCGTCTGAGAGTATTTTGCAAATGAATGACTCTTGGACGAGTTATATTGAGTTTCAGTTACCGAAGAGCGTGCTAGGGAACCCAGCCATCGCGAAGTGTATTTTTTTCATTTTTAGTATATAAATACTTGTGATAACAATTATCGATCAGTAGTTATTTGATATTCTGAAATTTCGACATTTTCACAACCATCAATGACTCTGAAAAATTTTTGCGAGTGTGAAGACAATTTTCAAATCGTTATCTTATCCGCGGAATTCGCGTTTGAACTATATGATTGTCGTCACGTGGATAATGAGCAGAGGATAAGACAAGGATAATTCAATTTCGGTAAGTCTTGTGGAAAATCAAGTCAATAATAAAACAAAACGAAATTTCTTTCAATATTTGACAGGCAATCAATTAGAAAATAATTCAGTTCTATTCCGCTTTCACGATTAATCAATGATGAATCATTAAAAGGTAAAATTTTCAATTAACATCTCGCGACGAGAAGTATGAAAAAAAAAATACAAGTGGCGAGAGAGAGAGTTTCTATACGTTACGAAAGATCTTGGCTGTAACGCCTGAGAAAATGAATATTTTAAAAATAATCCAAGTCCGTCATTCGTAAATTTTTCTAAACATGTGATATGAGAAAAGGTTCGCAAACTAGTCACATGTAGTAGTAATTCTCGGAAGACATGATAACAAGAAGAAAATACGAGCATCTTCGATGATTAATTTTTTACAAATATATATTATCATTTTTTTTCCTCTTTTTGTTTCCAAAATTCGCGCACAATGGATAAATAAAATGAAAAGAGACATCGACGAACTACAGAATCATAATACAATAGGTAAATAGGTATATGCGTCTGTTGTAGGTAAAACTCGTTTAAAAAAAAAAGGAGGAAAACAAGAAAAGAAAAAAATTTCAAACAACCAAGAGAGAAAAAAAATTTCGTGCTTTAGTGTTAATTAATAGATCGCTAACTCCCTCGGCGCGCGTAGTATATACGTATTTCCTATAACACTATATGTATATGTATATAAATAGCACCCGGGTGAGCTAACGGTGTTAAATTTTCTAAAAATAAACAAAAAAAAGTTATTATCGACAACAAAGAATAAAAAAAGGAGGAAATTCACTGTCAAAAGTTGTACAGATTCATTTGTACTCGATAAAAATTGGAATTATATTATCATAGCTATTTTCATTATAGAATTTTGATCAATCAATTCAAAGAAATTTATTTTTTCAAGTGCATCGATTTGACAAAATGAGAAGATTTTTACTTATAATTAACGTAAAACGAAAAAAAATGTGACAATTGATGAATCAACGAACAGAATTTGCCGTATTATCTAATCACAATACGTGAAGAGAAAACCCAATATAAGTCTCACCCGATGAAGAAAAAACTACAAGAAAAAAAAAACGTAAAAGTAATAATAGTTAATTGTTGTTGTTGATAAAGGGATAAGTTGTTAATTAATGTTAAATACAGCGGTTAATCGGTTGACGGATGTTTTGCCAAGAGCAAAAACAAAAAGAAACAATGAAGCGGTCCTCGCAGCGCAAATTTTTCTTCTCTTAAAAAAATTTCATGTGCTCCTTATACGAGGAAAATTGTTATTCCAGAAGATAAAAGGCCACTCGAGGACCGACCGTTTGTACATAGATAAAAAAAAGCCTTGGAAGTTTGTGAGCATCGACCGAGAAGGCTTCAGCGCGCCCGTCCTGCTCCTCCCCCGTCCCATTAAGACGAGATTAGCTTGAGTAAAGTTGATTTGTGCTTGAGAATATCGTTGTTGATTCGTATTAATTCGTCGAGAGAACGAGTGTAGTTTGTTAGCTGCTTGTTGAACACGGGGTGAATAAGGAGAGAAAGAGATTAAAGATATTGTGCGTTAGGTTGCAGCAGGCTATGTGTGTGTTTGTAGCTATGTTTTGTATAAAAGAAGAAAAAGACAAACAAAAAAAACTGCATAAATTTGACTGAATAAAGAAGGTATATAATCAAATCGTTTATTAATTATGAAGTAACAATAATTTAGATTATATACAGGCTAATTTAAACCCTTGGAGAAGTTTTACTTAAACAATACTCAAATAATCTTATCTTCTAAACAGTTTTTTGTTTTTTTAAATAGTCTCATAAATACTAGTAATACTTTTCGGAAAATCTTATCTTATCTTAATAATTACAAACAACGACGACTTTTACTCTTCAAATGTTTGTTGGGATTTAGTTCGTTCAGTTTTTTTACGTGTTTATAAATATCCAGCACGGTATAATCTCAATGGTACAAAAATAACAATGAATAACTGACAACCTCGCATAAAATCCTATGTTTACAATGAGATCCCTTAGATTAAACGCTAAAACTTTGTACTATTAAGATATGATTTATAAAAATGGAATCGCCATCAACGGTCGATCAGCCATCCGTCTCTTTCTTGGACGTTGACGCAGCGGAGGTTGAAGCACCCGCGTCAAAATCCTGCGATACAATATCGAATCGAATGAGAATCTTGGGGATAAAATATTGCAAAAATCGCGTCATTATCTTCTTCATTAATTACCATATTCTTGCTCTTTGAAGTCTCCCTGGACTCAGGGGGACGGACAAAAAACGAAGTTATCGGCTTCTGCCAGTCAGGCGTTTCTCTTGGACAGTAAGAATTACCTCCGGAATGTTCTCGCCCTGATAATAAGAGGGTATAAAAAATTTACACTAGTCGCTCGATCGATTATCCACGATTATAATCACCTTTGCTCTTTTCTCCACCTCCGAGATTTGCCGGTGCTGCAGGAGCCGCGACATTTTTTCGAGGCGCTTTAGCCCCCGCGGCTGTAAATTTTTTAGAGTATACGAACCGATGTTGAGGTTATCGTGCCGAATTCGTAAAATAAAAGACGAAAATACTCTATACACGCTTCACGTGTTTCGAAAATTCGAACAAAAGACACTCACCTCGAGTTACGGCACCGTCCGCCTTCGTCCTAACCATATCGAACGTTGATCGTCGGTCGAAGTGAGGTTAGGGTTGCTAAAAGTAAACAAAAGACGGAGAAAAGCCTCGCGATCGAAACTTCAAACTTGACAGAGTTCGATAACGGATTTCTTTTGTTTTTGTCACACTGCCCACTCCGCGTCGATCGCTTCGATTACTTCGGTGGAAACAATCGCGCAAAATAATAACAGCGAAAAACCGTTTAACCGATTGTGAGTATGAAATTTTGACGGTTACCGAGAGACGCGAAGAGGACGTATGAATTTCTCTCCCGCCAATTCAACAATCGATATTAGAAACGACGAAGAATAATCGGTTAATCGAGTATAATCGATTATTTTTGTCACTCGATTAATCGGAAGTATCGATTATTTTTCCCTATAATCGATTTAACCATTGGATAAGAGATTTTTTCACTTTTTTAACTCATACTTCTGACCCAAAAATCACTTCAAATGTGATTTTTCGTTCTTAATGCTTTACAGATACGGGTTGAGAAAAAAAATCAATATGTATTGAAATTATGATGTCTAGTAATCTGAAAATTGTTGATATTTGTTCGTTTTTTTTTTTTTTTTTACTATTTTCGCGCCATTTTTATTTCAAAAAATCTGAAAAAAAATTTTCACATCTGACAAAACTTGATACACATGTCACAAAATTTTTTTCAATTCTTTCAGTCTTTTTGTTTTTTTAATGTCGATTCGATCGAATTTGAAGATTGACTAGCTTTTGTTGTATGCTAATAGCGATTAATCGATTAATTCTGGCCAATTAGGCGTATTCGCGTTGGGATCAAAGTGATTTTCATCATAATGATGTGCCAATCAGATGTCGAATAGCACCGCTCTGAAGTTAGACGCTATGATCTGATTGGCTGAATTGGTTCATCATTATGATAAAAATAGAGATGTGAATGGTAAACGTGACCGGAAAATTTACCGTAATTTTACCGTCGAAA
>JAFFZH010015632.1:4673-23773 GCA_018420115.1 Euura saliciscinereae | reverse complement strand
TTTCGACGGTAAAATTACGGTAAATTTTCCGGTCACGTTTACCATTCACATCTCTAGATAAAAATCACTTCTAGCCCCAACGCGAAGCGCCTCAAATCGCGTTATGTTCGATTATCTTTTGATCGATGCATCGATTATGCCATCACTAATCGACATACGACCATCGATTGACGCGACCTCGGTAGTATTTGTTTTAGAAATTGTAACACACGAGACACGTGTGTCCTCAACAGCTGACAACGAGGGATTAAAGCGCGAGTCTCGACGCTTGTCGTTAGTAGAACAAATATCTGACTATCGGGACGTCAGCGTTGAAAAAAGAAGAACTGAATAATTATGTAGAATTCGAACAGCATCTGTTCAAAGTCCGCATCGTAAATGAATCTCTCCGAATCTCGAAAACATTGGGGTTCGAATCATTACGCCGATGCGATGATATTTTCGGTTATGCTGTTCGCACGATGCGAATTTTTTTTTTTAGTTCCAACAGGTATCGGACGCTAGTCCATGTCCCGAATAAACTCTCCCAGAAAATCCTCTTCTATTTTTAAGTTTTTGGGTATCTTAACACTTGTATGCTCGATTATGTGAGACTATTTGTAGATACTCCAATTGGTGTGAAATCCGGTTATTCGTTTTATGACTGTCCGATTATAGGTTATGTGGCAGGGTTGGGAGCTTATAGCACTCGAATTGGCGATGGGCATACGAGCTGTCTCCGTAGAGAACAGTTGAATATCGTCGTCGACGTCGATTGTTTTTTCCGTAGTTCGTTGACACGTCGACTTCGGTCGAACTCGGGCTCTGATTGGACCACGCCAGCGCCTATATATATTGCGCGTAGGTGAGGCTTCGAGCGGATAGGGAGGCAGAAGGCAGAAGGCAGAGTAGAAACGTGGTAGAAACTCAACTGTCACTGTGACAAGTTGTTCACTCAGCTCAACTCGATACGACCACGATCACGACACGTGACAATACAGTAGTAGCGCTGTGGGTTTTCAACATTGCCTGCATTCCGTATTGACATCAACGTCATAAGGATAGAAGATTCATCATTATTCTACTTTAAAATAGTAAATAAAATTGATCACTGATACCGTCACGTGTGTAAGTATGATCTTATCATGATTGCGACCTTTTTACAACCGACTTATCGCGCGTGTGACTTGATTGACTGCTTCCAACGCCCCCAGCTACATCAGTTAAATCACGTTCAGTCTGCCAGTTGACGGTATTAGAGCTGAAATACAAGAATCTTATTTTCTTCTTTTGTTCAAATTCGTCGACGTAGCGTAAACATGTCAAAGGACAAGAGTTTGCTGTCCGAAGTGAGTTCGCTATTCACGGAAGAGACCCTGGAGGATATCTTCAGGAAAGTTACAGGCGAAAATCAAGTCAAGATACTCAGTTGGGACTTTGGAGAAGCCAGCAATAAAGGAGACGGGTATCTCGGTATCGTTGACAGAGTCGTAGTCAAGGGCGAGGCGGGTGGTAAAACTACGCAAATATCGCTCGTTGTAAAATCTATGCCGAATAATTTGGGGAGGAGAAAGACTTTCAGGAGTACGGACTTCTTCTACAACGAGATTATATTCTACACGGAGGTGATAATGCGTTCTAAAAATCGTCTATTCTCTCTTTTACGCGTCGATAATTCGTGATATCCAATTCCAGGTGTTCCCAGAACTCCAAAAATTCGCGGAATCAAAGGGACAGGATAAATTGATGGTCGTGCCTCGATGTCTGGCCGCTGTGACGGACGGAGAGAACGATTTTGTGGCATTGGAAGACGTTAGTGTTATCGGTTTTGGTCCCGTTACTAGACAAAACACTCTGACACTGTCACAATGTAACTTAATTTTAACAGCTCTGGCTAAATTCCACGCGGTATCGTTCGCTTTCAAGGATCAGAACCCTGAGGAATTTAAAAAAATCGCTAAAAAGTTATATCACACCTATTATACACCCGAACTATTCGAATGGTACAAAGGTTTCCAGGTCAGTATTTATTTATTTATTTATTTATTTATTTATTTATATTTTACACGTTTGAAACAATTTTCAGGCCCGTCTGATAAACACAGCTAAAGACGCTCTGACGCAAGAATACCCGGGCAGCAAAGGCTTGGAACGATTCAGTTCCTACGCCCCGCGAGAGCTCTATGACCTCAGCGTCGATTTCTGCTCCCGCCTGAATCACCCAACTTCGGTAATCACTCAAGGAGATGCGTGGGCTCCCAACTTCCTGATCCGCAGTGGCGAAGGGGAGGAGCCAATCGCTCTCGCCCTCGATTTCCAACTCGCGAGGTGCTCCAGCCCCGTCTTGGACGTCGCCTTTTGCATCTACAGTACATCAGAAAAAGCTTTACTCGATAATCACTACACGGATATGCTTAAACTCTACCACGAGCAGCTCAGCAATAGCATAAGAGCTCTGGGGTCTGACCCAAACAGAGTCTACCCATGGGAGACTTTTATGGAAGAGGTGAAAATTAGTATGGGATGAGTCTCTGAATGGACGTTGGATAATGACGATTATTCGAATTTATATTATTCTCTCATAGGTCAAAGAGCAGAGCGTTCATGGAATCAACTTTGCGATCGAGGCGATACCGTTCGTGATTCTAGATTCATCCGAAGCTTTTGATTTGGATATTATCAAAGGAGACGACGCGATAGATGTCTCCGATATTTGGACCATAGGACCGATAAAATCGAAGGAAGGAAGACGCCGGCTTGCTGACGTTATAATACACGCCGTAGATAATAATTATTTGTAAAATTCTGTTTCGAACTTGAAAAACAAAACAATAGATGAAGCATATTGAACACATGGTTGAGTCACGGTAGCTCTGAGGTAGACCGCAAGATCAGTATTTGCAAAAGTACCCCTAATATTCGATATTTTTTACCTTGGAAGAATTTCATTGTATTAAATCACTACGATTTATGCAAATATGTAATCAGTGTACCTGAAAAATGTCTACTTGTTTGATAAAGGATAATCTTATTTTTAGATTATTTTTAGATCTGATCATCGTAGTATTAGAAAAAATTTGTATAACAAATCAGATTTTAAATTCAATTTGGGAATCAGGCTTTTTTTTGTAAATAGGAAAGTGGATGATATAGAAAAAGAACTTTTTTTTATTACTGTTACTAGTTTTTTTTTTCAATTATATTCTGTCTGGTTAACCCAACTCTTGTTCAAAATGTGGGAAAGATAAGAGAGTGTGTTTTATATGGATATTAAGTAGTACATTGAAATGTCAACATAAAATTGAACTGTGCAAATATGCCTATCTTAACTAAATTCAACATTCTTTTACAACCTTTGTATTATATAATTCTGACAATAATTGATATATATTTATATTTATTTATATTTATGAATATATTATATATTTAATAATAATTTTCCAAAACATGTATCATGATAATTATTTATAATCTTATTATCAAGGTACAACAATACAGAGGAAATAAAAACGATCGAAAAAAAAGAAATAATTTTTGAAGGAACCACTAAAATTCATTTTTACACAATATGTATATCATTTGTAAAGTGATAAATCAGTCGACTTAGGAACATTAATCGGATAGATTGGAGTTAATGAATAATCAATTGGATCATATCTATTCGATAATTAACTTGATAAACCGCGTAATCACCAACATGTGTTGTACTAAATGGGATTGTAAAATTCAAATTATACCGAAACGAGTGATAAAACCGCTTATCTTCCCCCCACTCGTTAAGGTATTTTTAACTACACAAGATAATATCGAGTCTACACTTGGCTCGATTGATTCAGAGAAGAAATCCGATACACGAACCATGTGTACGAGACAAACATCATCATAATTACGATCGATTAAACTCTTTTTTTCTAGATATAAATCCCGCATAAATAATGCTAAAGAAACTGACCCTTCGGAAACTAATAAAATTCGAACACGTTCACCGATCTTCGATGAGGTTTGGTTCACTATACACGATGGCCCATTTCACGTGTCAAGAATGGGCGGGGCTTGAAGTGGCACAACCCTGTTTCAAAGTTACTCAACTTCAAGCCCCTCCCATTATCGACACATGACATAGGCCACCCTGTATATGTAGATAGCAAAAGAATGAACTTCCGAATATCTATTTGTCGCTTAGATAACGGCTCTTGAAAAATAGGCGTTTTGGAATTCGATAGAATCGTGTAGAAAAAAAAACGAATTTTCGAATGAAAAACGAACGATTTCGGGAAAAAATGGTTTGGACCTGTATTAGGATGTTTGATATGGGCGTGGTTTCACCTGGTAGCAGAATTTAAACTACTGATGAACCTACTCTCAGTAGTTCGTCCAGATGGCGTATCGATAAATCAAACATCCCAATACAATCCCTACCGGAAGTCTCGCAAGCTAAAGCGTTTGAACATATTATCAGGTCCACTTAGGTATATTGAAGTCAATTTTTTCTTGGAGAATGACTTGAAAGTTTACGAAATACAATTTATCCACCCGAAATGAGGTGAATAATTATTACAAACATGGGAAGCGTGATAATCATATGTAAAATTACTTCATGATCGCTCATCGACCTATTTAAAGAGCACATTTCATACCGAGTGAGCGGGCGCAAAACGGGATTTTTCCGCCCGAGGGTCGAAAAGATCTGTTTTGCGCCCGCTCAAGACGTATGAAAAGTGGCAGTTTGCGACTGGGTGTGAAAAAACCTATTTTTCGAACAGATAAAAAATGAATCTCAATTATTCTACTTCGGAAATAAAATCGAAAACTAGGACATCGATCAACGCTTTCATGTTATCTTATCCTCGTTTTAACGTTAGAAAGTATCGACCAGTAAAATGATGACGTTCTTATATAGGGACATCGATCTTTTGCATCTATATCCTAGGTTAGTATAGTAAGTAACGGCGATGAATCAATAACACAGGCCTTGACTCTGACCCAGACACTCGGACCGCGGAAAGTTAGTCCAAACATATTGCATGAGTATAGTGAGACTATATACAGGGTGAGTTATCTCCGGCTCCGAACGAGGGAGGGGCTTATTAGTATGGACGGCGTATGCCGATATTGATAAGCCCCTCCCTCTTTCCTATGCCATTAGCAGTGTTAAGCCCCCTTCCCCATTCGGACCCGGAGAAAACTCAGTCTGTATAATCCGGCTCGTCGACGTCGATCCCAAGCCGCATGATAGGGTATTTAAAAACACTGTGAAAGTTGTTAAGTTCGATATTGGTACTTGGCGGCCAATAGTTACCGCGGGATGATATCTCGGCTGCCTACGTGTCAGGACACCGTTTGCAAGCCGCTTACGTGTCACAACAACTGGTCAGTGGTCTCTCAAACCGTGACGAGAACTTGAGGTATCCATCTATACCGTTATTCCCGCGAAACAAAAGGACCTTGAGGTAATTCAAGTTCGAGATTTAAACATTGAAAATCAAATTCAACGCGTTTGGGCAAGCGATCCTTTATCCCCACCGTGCGATCACTATAGCATACCGTGGTTGACGCCCATTGACCTGAATGAAAATAACCAGCGGCTTGTCAGACGCGAGACATACGATAGCGCGTTTAGTACGATCAATAAAATCCCTAACGTAGCGTCATTATCACTCCGTGCGTTGAATTGTAACGACTAATTTTTCATTTTTCTTCAACTCTATCACAGGGACGATAATTGTAACAAATTATTTTGACAGTTCTACGCAGAAGCTCATCCTACAATATGGCAAAGGACCAGAGCCTCCTCAGGGGCGTGAGCGACCTGTTCACCGAAAAAACTCTTGAGGATATAGTCAGAAAGGTTTCCGGAGAGCACGATGTGAAGATTTTGAGCTGGGACTTTGGCGAGGCCAGCAACAAGGGGGACAGCTATCTCTCAGTGCTCGACAGAATCAAGGTGTTAGGCGAGGCTGCGGGCAAACAGACGCAGGTATCGCTCGTCGTTAAATCAATGCCCAGGAATATGGGAAGGAGAAAGACATTCAGGAGCACGGACTTCTTCTACAACGAGATATCGTGCTACACGAAGGTAAACAAGGGGTACAATTCACTCGCAGGGTCTGAGAAACAATCGCTGAATAATTTCCGTTTCAGGTATTCCCAAAGTTCCAGCAATTCCTAAAGTCTAAGGGTCAGGAAAACTTGTTGGTAGTCCCTCGTTGTCTGGCGTCCGTCACCGACGGTGTCAACGACTTCATCGCCCTTGAGGACGTCAGTGTCCTTGGATTCGGTCCCGTCACTCGTCAAAATTCTTTAAACTTCGACCAGGCCACCGTCATCCTCAAAGCTCTCGCCAATTTCCACGCCGTATCGTTCGCTTACAAGGATCAAAACAAACAAGAGTTTGAAGTATTGGCCGATACGCTCAAGGAGACCTACTTCACTCCAAAATTATACGATTGGTACACAGGTTTTCAGGTATAAATTGACACGACCACATGAAATTATTATTGAATAAAACTAATCCAATTTATTACAGGAACTGGCGATGAGTGTGGCGAGAGACGCGTTGGCTAAGGAATACCCGGGCAGCAAAGGCGAAGAGCGGTTCAACACGTGGACTGGGAAACGACTGTACGAGAAAAGTATAGAATTTACTTCGCGCACGCACGCGCCGACCTCGGTTATCACTCAGGGAGATGCTTGGGCCCCGAATTTTTTGATCCGTAAATCGGAAGGGGACAGTCTGATAGCTCTGATATTAGATTTTCAACTCTCTCGATGCTCGAGTCCGGCTATGGACATCGCTTTCTTCATTTACACCTGCACCGAAAAACCCTTGCGCGACGAACACTACGACGACATGCTGAAGCTCTACCACAAAGAACTTGTCAGAAGCATCGGCGCCCTGGGATCGGAGGCGAACAAACTCTACCCATGGGAGACTTTCATCGGTGAAGTACGTCTCGCGGACGATCGTACGATTCGTTGTCTCAGAGATTTTAATCATTTTATCTGACCATCAGATCAAGGAGCAGAGTCTGTACGGCGTACTTTTTGCCGTTGAGGCCGTACCGGCGGCCCTTTTGGACCCTTCGGAAGCTTTTGACTTGGAATCGATGAAAGGAGACGAGGCAGTCGACGTTTCTCAAATCTGGAATTTAAAGCCGATTAAAACTAAGGAGGGTAGGCGTCGTCTCGCCGATGTGATACTGCACGCTGTGGAAAGAAATTATTTATAATACTCGCTACTCATTTTTTAAAATCTAGTGCGTAGATACAATTTGGCATCAGGTGAAGGGGAGACTGCAAACAGTTATTATGAGAGTCTGTTCAAGACTATATTTCAGTTAATTTTACTGTCTAATGAGATTTTTGCAACATGGTGTACGGACTGCTCTTGGATTATCAGAAGCCTCCTTCGAAACCCTTTGAAAAATTGACCTACCGGAAAACCCGAATCAACGAAGACGGTCAAATAGCAATATTTTTATATTCAGACTAAGAGTTTCTCTGAAAACCTTTTATACGAATAAACAATCACCTGGTAACTCGATTCTTGCCTCTAGAACAAAAAAAAAGGTGTATCTGATTGGATTAGACTGAGTATTTAGATAAGTAACACGTCCCTGAGATAGGCCAGGCTGAAAATTCGCGAACAGTAGCTCAGGGCTTTTTACATCACAGCGCAATTTTTTGTAACTGTACGGCTACTAGAGTCAGTATTTCTAGAATTTGTAAATATAAATCAAACAAAGGGTGCTTCAAAAGTAACGGAAAAATTATGATCCTTTAATTTTCTTTCCCTCAATGTCCGCAGTTAGTATACAACGATGACTCTGCTATCAGCATCGAACGGAAACACAATGATACCATTCCAGTCCCGAAAACAGCTGTTGCAGTCAATATAAAGTGCCTTATTGCAAAACAGCTGAAGAATATCCGGGGAGTAATAGCAAAGTGCAATTGAAATCTCGCTCTATGACGACTCTAAAATTGATCCCTTCTTGCACACATTGATATTTCAGCATTAGCGAATAAGGTAAAATAGTAATCCTTCAAGAATAATCCAGTGCAATTTTGTTTTCTTTATTGAAAACTAATATCGTTAAAAAAAATATAGATATTTTTTTTGTATTTAAATTTTTGTTTTTTCTTTTTACTTATACATACATTTTTCTCTGTAGTTTAAAAGATACGAATCATTCAAAACGCAGTTTTATACGCAGACATGCGTATAGAGGAAAGAAGGATTCTCGACATAGATTATTCTGAATAATAATAGGAAATGCGAACCAGAATAATTATTATCACATCGATATTGCGTCTACTCTATCATTAATTAATAGTAAATGAACTTTAGGCAGGTTCACAAAGCGTATGATAAAACTAATATAGAACAGAGTCCAAAGTACATGAAATCTATAACACAGAGTCATTTTTAACGATCTCTTTTACAACATCGAGACGTTAATTCAGTCACTCATCAATTCGATGTTTGAATCATAAATAAATATAAATCTATACGTTAATTTATTAGATATATAGACAATCCAAGAGTCTCAATCACTTGTTTCTCCTCGGTTTTTCATGAACCCCAACTTCGCTAACGTCAAACACCGTCGTGTCGTCCTCATCCTCCTCGTCCAATGGCAAAGGTCGCATTTCCACATCCTGACGATGCGCAAGAACTCCGTACTTCCGTACCATCTGCGTACGGTTCTTGTTCAACCTTTTGGACGAAGAAAAACGACTTTAGGAACACCCCGGAGCCAATTCTTCCCCGTCACTCACCTCACACAGCGGAATATGATGTAGGCTATCACGATCACCCCAAGACCCACGAAAACGAGAACGCCTCGCTCTATAGCCCCCTCGTTACCCTTGGAGGGATCCTGGCTGATGGGCCTCTGAAATAATTCGAGCCAATTGATGAATTTCTAAACAATCGATCAGCGGTTTCAATGAGTATTTTTTAAACTCCTCACGAGAGTCGTTGACGATGTGTTGACATCGAGCCGGTTTGAGGTTATGGTGCGATCCGTAGACGTTGAGGCGTTGGAATTGAGGGTCGGTGGGCTTAATTTATCGGATTGTGGATTCGAATTAGATCCAAGCGGTTCAGCATCGTTGGCTCTCGGAACTGCGGGGACTCTCTGGGTTCTTGGATTTTTAGATCCTTCGGGTCCTAGTTTCGTGTCACTATTTGTTACAGTTATACACAAGCAGCACCATATTATTATCAAACATTTCGACCCTTGACTTTGAGTAACACGATTCATTTTTCTCTGACATTTAAATCAGATTATTGTTATTTCCAAATAATCACGATTGTGACGTTCGATCAGTTTAACCTTGGAGTTTGACAGTTCGACTCGACGAAACTCGATACTTGGGACGTTGCTTTTATTATGGTTCAATTCCACCGTTTCGCGAGATTCGAATATCAATAAAACTACTAATTTTAATAATCATACTGTAACGCTGAATTTATTATCATTGGAAAATCGGTTTAAAAACAAATTCCAATCAAAAATAAACTCTATCATTGGTATACATTAGATAAATTCGGACAATAATATACCGTCTACTGATACATATGCGCAATGACCCTTCGCGCATCAAGCGAAAGTTGAATTTTTATTTTCCCTTCTGTAGAATAATTCAATTTTCTGTGTTCTCAAAGATTTTTTTTAATACTTTCATACATTTTTGTCAAAATTTGAAAACGCACTTATCAATCGCTACTTAGTTTTCATTGGTTCTTCACAGTTAGACACCAGATGCCGGAGACGCGCGAATATTCAAACAATACGAATGTCGAACTCAATACGGCAAATTTTATCGCAATCGTACCAATTACAATGTACAAAAATACCACGTGATATCACAGTTTATAAGAATTGAACGAGTTGTTGGATATTTCTCTGGTTGAACGTCTTTTAAGGTGAAATGAAAGTCACGTGACCTCGATATGATTCACACTTGGAATTTTCAAACGCTATTTTCTCAGCCAAAACAGATTCGATTGATGTGAAATCGATATCAGAGACGTAGAAAAACTTAATGAAGGGCCCGCCAATCGTGGATTTTCGAAAATCGGAAGACATAATCAGAATTTTGTGTAACAATATTGTTCTGTAACCCAAGGAGGTGCTGCCCCTCGTGGAGAGAGGCAGTACTTCCTTTGATTACAGAACAATATTGTTAAAAAACTGTAATTACGTCTCGATTTTCGCAAATCCAAGAGTCTTATGCCCTTCATTAAGTTTTTCTACGTGACTGATATCAATTTCACATCAATCGAATGTGTTTTGGCCGCTCGAATAGGTTTTGAAAATTCCAAGTGTAATTCAGCTTGCGTTTCGACGAGTTCCGGCATAAGCGAATTTCAAATTTTCCGCGGTTTCCATCGACACAACACGGTAGCGGGTGTGTCGCGCGACTGTACGAACCAATGAGAATAGCCTAAAATACATCGTCTGAGTGTCAGTGGGGAGAGCGAGAGAAAAACGACAGTTACGATCGAACGTAATAATCCTCCATACTGTATATAGTTATTTGAAGTGAAAATTGTGTATAGCAAAGGAGTAATCTTCGTCCGTGCCAACTGCCAGTCGCTATTGCGGGCTGGAAATGGTGCGTAGTGAGTGTCTAGTCGGTTCAGATATCAAAGAGTCGCTTGACAATCCCGATACCGTCAAAGGCGAGGAAGACATAACGAAAATAACAAACGAAGACGGAGAAGCTGGGCAGCTGTCATCGGGGACGGCAAACAGCTGTTCGTCCTGTAAAACTGTTAACCGTGGTACAGAAATGGCGCAGGAAGACAACAACAGCCCCTGCTGGAACAATTTACCTAGCGTCATTCTGCTAGAGATATTCTCGTATTTACCACACGATGAAAAAATAAGAACCTCGCAAGTAATAATACCTCGATAATAATAATTATATATTTATCTCTCTCTGTTTTATTCTATTATCCCAAGTTTCTTTCGCCTTTTTTTTCCCCACTTATAGACATACATCTACGTAGTGAGACTATTTATGTTGACATTCCTCGTCGTCTTGACGTAGCGTAACGGTAATAAATAACAAACCGAAATACTTGTCTATGTCTATACAGGTATGCAAAAACTGGAGGTACGCCCTTTTCCATCCGTCCTTTTGGAAGAAAATCACCTTCACGTTGAACACGGAGGATGAGGACAATCTTCCGAGGGCTCGGTGAGTTTTTCACCTCAATCGCTCCGCAGATCCGTCGTCATTTTCAACCACTCTTTACAGATTTCTGGCCAACTGTTTCGGTCGCAGCGTTCGCGAAGCTACTGTGAGGTGCGAGACTGCTGGACACTGCGTCGACGAGACTTCTAGGCTACTGGCCAAACTTAGCTCCAACATACACCTCAGAAAACTCTATCTCGAGCCCAGCAGCTGCACCTTCGAATGGCCGTCGCGAAGATCGGACAGCAAAGACGAGGGAAGATTCTTCTGCACGCCTCTGATGGGTCCGCTTTTGAAGATCGTTAAGACTTCGATCTCTCTCCAAGCCCTGAGTCTGGGCTGCGCGGAGGATCTAGCCGCGAGTTCGGGCCTGTTGTTGGAGCCTCTTTGTCACCATCACGCAAAACATTTGACTCACTTGAGTCTTGCCTCCGTCAAAGACGATCCGGACGATTACATTCTGTTGGAATTGGACACTACTGTGTTCAGGGGTTTTCCTCGGCTCTCCGTACTCACTTTGGACTATGACTACGTCAGCGACACCCTGCTAAAGTCACTGGATAACGGACTTATGGAGAGACTAGTCATCCACGTTCACGGCCTGGAAGATAATCACCCAGGAACATCGAACAACGCCTGGATTTCATTCGTGGATAAGAAGTAAACTACCTCTAAAACGAGCAATGGGACGGATTCTCATCTTTAATATCTTTTCAGTCCACGTTGCGAACTTCGTCTCAATCTACTCCATTCCTACGACGCAGTAACTGTCCTAGAATCCAAAGTTCTCAAGCCTGCGATGCCGCTCGCACAGCTCAAAGTCCTCTTTTGCGAGACTGTAAACATCAGGGCGCTGCATCAGCTCTCCGGGTGGTATCCCGGCACCCTGAGGTCCGTGGTGTGGATCGATTCGGTAGACTCGTCAGACTGTCTGCCTCCTACTTACGAACTGGATCGGTAAGATCAGGCATCTGACTTTCTCCCCGGAACTGTTCTAAAATCGACTTTCCCCCATCCAGGCCCGATCCTCTGGTGCTTCTCGCCTGGACCTGCAGCAAGCTCACGGAGCTCGTTTTCATCGGCTACAAATATTTCCAACAAGATCTACTGGCCATTGCCAGACTCAGGGGATCGACGATGAAACGTCTTGAGTTTGCGGAGCGAGATATCCTCAGCAGGACCTCCGGAGCTGATGCAATACAGAACGTGAGTTCGTCGGAGCAACGAATTCGCGATACTTTATTTATTTACGTAATTCCTTGCAGGAAATAAATTTAATAATGGGTGGATGCTGGCAGCCGCTAACGGACGCAGAATTACCGTCCGTCGTGATGGACCCCTTGGTAGGGGACAGTACTGAAGTAATTATGCCGATGGTTCTCCGCGACCAGAAGTAAATTCGTGAACGTCTTCTCATCTGCGACCACCGGCGCCGTTTCTGAGTTGTGTTTTGAGCCCTCAGAAAGTTATATCCTTTATTTTTCTATCGATTTATTTTTAAGAAAGGCGAGAGATCTTGGAATAATTATCCACAGGATGCGGTTTTTATGTTTTTAGTCAAGAAAATTAACTGGGTTAATTAAGAAGGTATTAAATACTTGGATTGAGGCTAGTCATCGGTCAAACTTTGAGCGGAAATAGGATTTTTATCGATAATATTAAAGATAAAGTTCGTAAAACGCATCCCGGATTGAATTTCATAGCAGGATTATAGAACCGTAGGATCTGACGTCCGTAAGGCGAACGGCGCAAACCAATTAGGTATTATATCGATATAAATTATCAAGAGATTGTTATTATCAAACATCTTGGACAACAGGGCTTCGATACAGCCTCGAGTGACTCGGACCCGTGCAACAGGGTAACTTATTAAACGTAATTTAAAATCGAACGATAGTCCGAACCGGCCTTACGGAACGCAGAGGATAAATCCGAACGAAAATATCTTCCAGAAACAGGTCCTGATATTCCATTCGTAGTTAGAAAACGTTATAAAATATTTTTCCATTTCATTGGGAATTTAGTGAAAATATATTAGAGAGAATAAGAGGAAGAGAAGAAAGAAAGAAGGAAAAAAAAGAAAGAAATGAGAAAAGAGCGCAAAGGCCAGAAGCCACGAATAAATTTACGGGGAACACATATTTTAACGAGATACTTTAAACTGACAAAGAAAAGAAGTTTTGTCGTTTGATAAGAAAAATCAAATCGATATCCGAGGTTATTTTTAATACCAAGACCAATCGGATACTTTTTTCACGAACAGCTATTATTCATACATTCGTGGAACATCTAAGAGCGCCGTAATTTAAAGAATTTTTATATCGGTGATGGTTATTCGAGTCAAGTTTAAATTCGATAATTTTCAATTAATATAGTTTGATAGAAAGAAATTGATAAAAATGTAGGTAAAACTTGTAAATCAAACGATACAACGATCTTAATTTTTACCGCGCTCTTAGTAATCGGTAGAAAACAGCAAACTGTTGAAATTAGCTGTTGATATTGTAACTGTATAAAAATATTGAATTTTTAATGTTAATAAGGTCGTACGATTGATTCAGTAAGCGAGATTTTGAATGTTTACAAAAGACACCGTTGAACGTCGGAATAATTGAGAGAGAGAGAAAAATTAAATCAATAACAACATGTGCGATAAACGCCGGTATATATCATATATTCTGAGGAGCTATTTAATTTTAGTGTTTTGTTGTTACAACTACGCCTTGTTTTCATTTTCATTATTTTCCTGGTGTGAATATCTTTGTAGAATTTACGTTCGAACGTCGCGTACACCAAGAAATCTTACTTGTATGCTTGTTTGGTGTTTTTGTTGTTTGATAAAAAATTTCATCATTTATTGGAGCAATGATGATTATGAAAGTTAAGGAAAGAAAGAAGATCTTTTTATTCTTATTTATTTTTTTTTAATTTCTGTTTTCTTTTTATATTTAACATACAATAATTGAGCTGTTAAAATGGGCCTCAATATGTAATGTACCTGAATGTCGCGGTAAGAATTAAATTTGAAAATAATAAAATTTCACTCGCGACGCCCACCAAGAATAATTCTAAGTCCGTTAAGTGTGTGCGAGTGGTATAAATTTGTCTAATCCACAAATTTTATCACTCGCATCCTACCGATACCCTCGTTGCTTCAACTAGTCTTATAAGAAGAAGAATAAATAACTAGATAAACACGATTACAGCAACGAGATTTAGCAGTTTAATTATCATCAAGAAATGAATGGAATATTAAAAATGTTAGATGGATGTTAGAAAAAGGAAAAGAAAAAAAAACGTATGGAAAGAGTAGCGGCGTGAAAAAGAAAAAAGAAGAAATTATTGTTGTTTGTTAATCGTCGGTGCTCTGTATTATTTCGTTGAGATATAATTTGTTAATTGATTAATTGATCAAATTATAAGAAAAAAAAAAAATTAAGCGAGGTCCTAAACAAGTGTATATCAAAGGACGCGGCGTCTTGAATTAAAAAAAAAAGTCTTGTAAAGTTGAACCGATAGCGGAACAAACGATATGAAAAAAAAAAAAACAATCAAATATCAAATAATAAGATTAAAAGAAGTATAAAATAATAATATGCAGGGATACCCGCGCGTAGGTGAATATCGTGATATAGCGCCGTCTCAATATGTAAGGAAAACAAAAAATTATAACTTGTACAAAACTTCCAAAACTCGCACGGTCTTTGAAAAAAAAAAAAAAGTAAATATTATACTATTACTAACTCGAGAACAAAATCATAAGACTGAACCTGTTGAAAAGGTATAGAAGTAAAAGGCCGTGCTGAGATTATGCTCGTATCCATAAAAGACGACGGAAAATATTTTTATTGATTTATTATAGTTTGTTAAAAGTTTGCACAAATTTCCCACTTATACTTATGTTTATTCAATATCCTGAGGATATTCTACACTCCCAAATCAAATTGGTTTGAGTTTCCATAAAAATCTGTTCAACGTATCAAAGCACAAAGCAAAACCATCGTTGGTTTTATGTAATCATCGTTAATTTATTGGAATCAATTTGTTTTTTTTCGCCGTATGATATTTATGAATATGTGTATGTATCAGAGAGACGGTGCGTAAGGTAGTTTAGATCTGAATATGCCCAAAGCCAGAAAAGCTCGCTCGAACAATAAAAGGAAAGAAGAAGTAATCAGTCTCCTTGATTAATTGACGTTGCAAATGAATAGCCTGCCCATATCAAAGTACTGTAATATACGAATCTCAAAATGTAGGAGATATACAAAAACTCGTTTAAGATCTATTTTTTGAATAACTAACTAACTAACTAATGATGTATATTTTTTCTACTAAGGCAGGCCTTAGTAAGGATATTTCTTCTTGTACTTGTACATATGCCAAGATAACAACTGTGATCCTTATTAAATATGCAAAAAAAAAAAAGAAGAAAATTATTCAGACCAAATCAAAGGGAGAAAAAAAAAAAAACTACGCTAAAAAATTAATTTTTGAAAAAAAAAAAAAAAAAACGTCGAGCGAGCTGTTTTACAAAAATAATAAAACATGGGTTAATATTTTTCAACATCTGTGATACAATAATAAAATCGTAGAGGGATACTTGAGAGAGAGGCTCGTCCCTGCGCATGATACGAAATATAATAAAGCTTGAATTCAAGATTGGTAGACAAGAGAATGCTTTATCTAGATTCTTATTGTCAGCGCTGACGAATATAGAACGTCGCAAAGCTGTGCCATAACTTATTCAGCGTGCGATCATCGCTTAAAATTGATTCGTTTCAAATTTTAATTGAATATTTATTGGCATCGAGCAATCTTGAATCGTTCAGTTACTTTTTTCTGGCTCTGTATTAACGTAAGCGCAGCTGAAAGGAGAGCTAGCGGAGACCAGAGTGTCTAGAAGTAAGTCGGAGGGCCTCTGTAAACAGTATTATAAGTTCCTAAAGACTCTACGGGATATAAGTGATAAAAAAAAAAGAAAAATAATAGTATAAAACCAATACGCTCTTCTACATCGTGTATCACTAGACCTCTTTCAATCGTCGGTTCATTCCAGTGTGTGAGAGAGAGAGAGAGAGAGAGAGAGAGAGAGAGAAAGAAAGTAAGAGAGAAACAAAAAAATATGGTAACAACGATCTTGCAATTATTGTAATTATTATGTAGTTGGAAAGTATTTATTGAAAATGTATGTCCAGAAGAGAGAAAAAAAAACCATACAAATAATACTTGCGCTGTGAACCATTTGCAAGATTACATTACACACAAAGCTTATTGAAACTAAAAGCAGAACGGTTAATAAAGCAATGACGTTCGTTTAATAACAATTATCAGCCCGCATAAAACTTTGATGAATGATTTTTCATTTTTAATTTATGCAAAGCCTATATTATATATATTTTTTTTGTTTGTTTGTTCTTTTAAACGTGTAATAATCGTTGAGATTTTTTAAATTAACATATTGTTGGTATTTTTTTTTTTTTTACATTATTATTATTCAGAAAGTCTCCGAAAAAGCTTACAAATACTACGCATAGACGTGTGTTTTTTTCTTTATTTTAAAGAAAAAATATAAATATAAATATATATAATGCAATGAATATAAAGAAAAGAAAAAAATATATAATAAACAAAAACACAACATACACAAAACACAAACAGGTCAATATGGAAAAATATTGTCGCTGTAGGATCTTTTGATCGACACTGATCAACCAAATGTCTTTCACGCAGACTTTCAGCGTCGTTTGAATGTATACAGCGTAATGAATAATATATATAGAAGAAAAAACTATGTTATTAATCATATTAAGAAGATAATTATTATCGTCAATGCAAAAAAAAAAAAATCAATTTAAACTCTTAAGTACCATTACGTATACGTATATTATACTAATATCATTACAATAAAGTTTGCAAAGAAAAAAAAATTGAAACAATGCCATATGAAATTGTTTTTTTTTTTTAATTTCCTTTCGTTTTCTGTATCTTTCTTCTTAAACAAAATATATGAATAAAATTGACGAATTATTCATTGTTATTTTATTTTATTTTCTATTTCAATTCTGTTTATTTATATTCACTTAAATAATATACTATTATAACTTGTGTAATATTAAAACTTAACAAATAACATCATTATACGTAGGATATAAAGTAATTGAAGTTCAAATAATTTCTCATCATTAATATTGTGAAATAAAATTGTATAAACAATACAGAGAAAAATTACATCTTTTGTTTTCGAAATTTATGAGTTATTTTCACTAGTATCACTGATAATAATAATAATCACAATGATAAAAAAACTGGAATAATGAAATAGATTTAAAAAAAAGATAAATGAATTAAAATAAAATAAGATAAATCAATAAAACTTCTCTTCACCTGTGTAAAAAAAAAAAGGAAAAAATAAAATATATATTATATCGATAAAAATAAATCATGTATGGCAAATAAAAAGAACTCTTTATGTTACATGTTAACGTCTCAATAATTATTTACAATCAATATTGTTATTTAATCTTTGTAGATAAGGAAGAAAAACTTATATCTACGGCAAGATGGTGAAAAACGTAGAAAATTTTGAAGAAAAACAGTTTTTACTTTTCTTCTTTTAGCTCACACAATCAGATAACTCGATGAATGATAAACGTGTTATAAAACGAACAAGGGGGTAAGTAGTGAATAATATAATTTTTATAATATTTATTAATCCATCTATTACACGTGAAAAGGTCGTCGCCCTTTAATTCAACAATACAAGTAGCGTATTACAGCGTATTCGAGTTGAAATTTCCCGGTTGCGCAGAAGCACGTGGATTTGTTTGGATGATTGTCACTCGTATTTACGGAGTCCGTGGTGCCCTTCCGGTGAGCCCCGTAGCTAGCGGCGCTTCCCAATCGTCGGGTGGGTGCGGGACAGGGTGGAGAAGGGGGGGGAGTTAACGGCGGGGCAAGCGCGGGGTAGAACCCCGAGAAGTTTGTGGTGGGGGTAAAGAACAGCAGCAGCCAGCAGAACAAGGCCGCCATATTGAATCACTCTCGTTAATTTTTGCGCGAAGGCGGTGTTAATCTTTTACCCCCTTGGATGCGAGTTTCTCTAGCATTTCGCGAGGGTAGAGAGAACGCGTGTGGTTTCAAGGGTGTCTATATTTTTAGTTATTACAAATAATCGATTCATACAATCGTATAAAACATGTGGAAAAGTGAAATGTGCAAACGCATCGATATTGTGTATAAAATCTTTGCGGATATAATGCGGTGAAGTGGCGGTGGATTTCCCTAGGACCGAATAACCGCTGCTAGTTGAGTGTGTGGAGAGCGGCTGCTTTGTGTAATCGATTTGTGTGTCAAGCGGTTTACACAAATTTGGACCAACCTTGATTGACCCCAAGGTAGGTTCGCATCGGGTTCAAAATTATGCCGTGTTGGGTGTCAAAATTCTCGCCGATAAACGCCGAGTCGTATCAACGCTGAGACTTGGAGAAGAAAAAAAAAAAAACACAGACGAAAATATTCACATGCGGAAATGTACGCGCTCGACCTCGTCGTACGCATCGGTTGACCCTCGCGGTATTAACCGAATCAATTTTCTTCAAAAACACACAGGGGTCGTGCCGCGTATCAAAATCATCGGTACGACGAGGAGATCCTAAATACTCGAATAACGATAACCTCCAATTTGACAAGAACTTATTTATATCCTCGGTTAATTAGGGTATATATATATATATAAACGCACACGCAACCGATATACACGGAATATAATTATAACAGAAATACTTCCACGTCGATAATAATTATATTTACTAGATTCATGAAATTTCTTTTTTCTCTTTTCTTTTCTTTCTCTCTCTCTCTCTCTCTCTCTCTCTCTTCATACATGACATTGGTTTAACGGTGCCTTGCCT
>JAFFZH010015631.1:0-48470 GCA_018420115.1 Euura saliciscinereae | reverse complement strand
TATATATATATATATATATATATATATATATATATATATATATATACGTACACACGTAGATGGGATTCGCTAGAACGAGACTGCGGAAAATTGTTCTCAACCAATTTTTTCTATTTTTTTCTTTAAAATTTTACTAAAAAATGTGTTGAGAATTTCGTGTGTCAAGTATCCTTTCAAAGGTTTTCAGTTTTCACCCACATAACATTCATTGCAGTGGGGCATCAGACCTGCATCAGCCCCCATGCCGTGAACACGAAGAGCCAGCTTTTGTTGCTCCGAACGAAAGAGAGAGAGAGAGAGAGAGAGAGTAGAACGTATGTACGTTGGCGGTTAAACAATTGCTAACTTCCGTTTGGTCAGTGTTACTCAAATTCAACGCTGATGCAGCGACGCCGTTGCATATAGTATACCTTCCCCATGCACCCGCATGTCGCGTGACAAACGATAACGAGTGCATTGTACAGGCACATAAAGTTGGAAATATACTTTTTTTTCCACCCCTTTTTTTTTATTTTTCAATTTTTTCCTACAAAGAGCAATTATTTCGGACTCATATATATACTCATCGTCACGATGTTAGTACGAAATAGCAACGTGATCTTTGGTGAAATTGAATAAAAAAATCCAAAGTCTTTTGCCCAAAATATTACAGTCAATATGATTCTCGTAATTTGTTTTCTCCCAGATAAGATATAAAAGCATGAAATTCGTTACCTCAATAAATGTTATTCTCAATTCCTTCAATACGAAAAACTGTGTTTGTTTTTGTTTTTTTTTATCAATTTTTGTTATACGATTCTTAATTTTGTGTTGAATAAAAACGAAACTAAAAAGCGTATATAAAAATTATACCATGAAGTTAGAAGACTAGTTATCTCGAAAAGGTTGGAGACGAGATAAATATCTGAAGAATTTGTTCACAACAAAAAAATTGCAATAGATTACCTAAGTAGTAGAAAATTTCTGAGAAAAAAATAAAAGAAAAGAAAACAGCTTCTGAGGTGCGGATCAGATTAAATGTTGCTAAAGTTCGAACGAATATATTTATACGAAGAGATGATACAGCCGCGGTGCGGCTATGAAACTGCATCCGGAAACAGCCGCGGGTACGGTTCAGGATAAAAAGCTCTTCTTCAGAAACGAGAGAGCCTTGTATACTCGAGACTCAGTCAGCAGGGGTGGATGGATAGATAGGAAGGCAGGTATTATTATGGGCCACAAAATATACGGTAAGAGCCAATGACATTACCTTCTCTCTCGGAAAACTTTTACGCTCTTTCAAATGTGACTTAAGCTTATATCGACGGTACTGAAATTCTTACGTAACTGCAGCGCATATATCGATAGAGATAGCAACGA
This sequence comes from Euura saliciscinereae, assembly GCA_018420115.1. NCBI lineage: Eukaryota > Metazoa > Arthropoda > Insecta > Hymenoptera > Tenthredinidae > Euura > Euura saliciscinereae. The sequence continues at coordinate 47,111 of JAFFZH010015631.1, read as the reverse complement.
TTCAAAATTTGAAAAAAAAAAAACAAGAAAAGGTGGAAAAGAATGAAAAGAACACAACTCAGCAAAAAAAAAGGGGTGAGATTTCCAAAAAAAAGTGATTAAACAAATTTTCAGAAATAAAAAAATCGTTTTTCAATTCGAAACATTCAGAAAGAAAAACAAAATTCGAGTCATAAAATGAAATGTACATAATTTTGAAAAATCATTAAATTTTTATTTCAATGAAAAATTGATAGGTAAACAAATATTCAGATGATTGAAATCAGAAATAGATGAACAAAAAAATTGCACATAATTTATATCACAATCTTTTCTCATATAATCAAAAGTTGCGATACCAAGAAATTTCAAATAATTTGTAAGATAAGAAAAGAGGAAATAAAAATTCTTTCAACATTATAAAAAAGAAAATTTTTCCGGTAAAATTCAATGTTTCAACTTACATGTCCGAGTTTTTCCTCTTTCCTTCGTTTCGGATCGCTTTCAAGGTCCGGAGTTCTGCTGCGAAATTTTTCAGCCGGTGAAACTGATCGTCTTAATCGATCGTCGGTTATCGGAATAGGTTTCCGGTCCTCCGGTGTCTCTGCAGCAGCTCTGTGCTGCTGAAGATCAGAAGGTTTGAGTAAAGCCTGTGCCTGGGCGGCGGCTGCCGCGGCCGCACTCGGATGCGGCGGTGGTCCCAGATGAGGGGGAACCCCTGCGGCCGCTGCTGCGGCCCCTGCGAACCCCAGGAGACCGGCTGGGGGCAGACCGCCGACCACCGCCCCGTGGGGTAACTGCTGAGCGTGAATCTGTTGCTGAATAATAACACGAGTAAACGTCTGTTTCTTAATTTTCCTTTACCTTCTTTTTCTTCTTGACTTTTTTTTTTTTTTTTTTTTGTTTTTTACCCTGGACAAATGTCAAAGAGAATTGAAGCCACACCGAGTTTTAAACATGATACTTTATACGTCAGCGTCTGTGTCTTGATACTGTTTAGTTTAATTGTACGACTGCTTTTCATCTTCCTTTGATATATTCCTAAAGGATATCATATTATTATATATACTTTAATCTCTGATCTTGGTTATTGTTGTCTGAGCCAAGTGGCAAACGCTTGACAGAAATTAAATTACTTTTATTATTCTTCGTGAAAAGGTTTGTTCACGGTTGTTGGATACAGACGAAATGTATATATATATATATATCCAACACAGTATTTGTATTATAGACTAAGAGGACTCGGAATTATATATTACAAAATCCTGTAATTCTACACCTTAACGTCCGAGGAATTTATAATTACCGAAAGTATGAAAAGTCTACTACGTAATGTCAAAAGCTTTTCAATATGACATAAAATAAAGTTACGTTCTTATGAACTTCAACTGTGTTTTTTTCTTGTAAAAATAATCATGTGTTCTACTTTTTTTTTTTTGCAGATATCTCACTTCGGTTTTCTACGTTCTAGATGATAAAAATGACCTGAACTAATTGTATAAGGCTTGTAAAATTTTCTACAAAATCTTGTACCATATATGCTGATACATTTTCGCATAGAATTGACCCGAGGAGCTATTCGCTACAAACTTTCAGAGTACGAGTAATTTCGTGATTTTATGATTTCATAAGTGATTACAGCTGATTCTCGTAATGAATTCATTTGTCATTGTGGTTGATTTTTAAGTAATTTCAAAGCCATTTCTTTGTCTGATTTCAACTGATTTCAAACAAGGGTGTAAAGCTGATTTCAGTAGTGAATAGCCCCTCGAATTAACCGTTTGAAAGATACTGTACAAAAACTTACCAATAATTGTTGCAAACCCTGTTGCTGCTGTTGCTGTAAAAAGAAAATGAAAAAAGATATCCTTTATTGTTTAGTGAAGAAAGAATTGAAAAAATATATATATAAAACTGCATCGCGTCATACGAGTTAATTGAGTTGAAATACGACTTGAAAATCAATCCTGATATAAGTGCAAGTAAACAGTATAGACACTCCGAACCTAAGCCACGTGCATAATGAATTAGTCGTACTTGACGAGCGTGAAATCTAATACGAGGCAGTTGAACGAAGATGAAAGTAAAAAGTAAAGAACCAAAAATGCGAAAATCGTAAAAAGAACATAAATAAAAAAAAAAAAAAAATTGTAAAAGTTGATGGTAAAAAAGAAATCAAGCGTTATTGAACTCACCCCGATAATAGCGTTTAGCTCCGTCATAGTGACTTGTTTCGCCCTTTCCACCGCGTTGGCCACTTGCTGTTGGTGCTGTAACCCGTGCTATCATTATCGTGTTGTTATCTCATTTGATTGTAATATATATTGTTTTTTCTCGTTTTTTTTTTGTTTGTTTTTTTTTATTTTTATTTTTTATATCAATCAAAAGAAAGTATCTACTACGAGAGACTCACCTCTTGTGCCAGGAACGGAAGTACTTGGGCAATTATCGCGTTCAACCGTTTCGCAATCTCCGTCTGTTATAGAAATGAAAATTTTAAACGATTATAATTAATTACTCTACTACCAACATTCCGACATTCGGAATCAAAGAAGAAGAGTGCAAAAAAAGGTATAAAATATTCCCACTTTTTGTTTTCTTAAAATTTTCTCAATTTTATTGGCAACATCCTTTTTTTTGGCAACTATATTTTAATTTTTGTCCTTTATAGCATTTTTTTTTAACTGACCGTCTCCAATTATTTATTATCTTACGACAGTTAAATTTCTAATCTGTTTAAAATCTTGTCAAAGTCTTTGATCCACTTGTCTTGAACTTGTCGTGTACATAATGTCATTTAAAAAAAATTCAATAAAATATGAATGAATCGATGCAGGTGTAAAAAAAGAGAGTATAGATATACATATATATATTTTACCCAGGCTAGCTAAGGGGTGGTACGACACGCAGGAACGCAACACTGAGATTAGCAGAGGGTAAAAAATCGATGTCATCGCCCGTAACTCCACCCGCGGACCACCTCAAACCCCCCTCAGACCCCCGACGCCCAGAGGACCAAATAAAAGAACTACCGACTACACGTCACGAGTGTGAGTGAGTGAGTGAGCGAGTGAGCGAAAGAGAAGAGGATAAAAAGAGAGTTGAAAAAAAAAACCACACACACAAAAAAAAAAAGAACAAAAAATAGTAACAGAGAACGCTGAGAGAGAGAGAGTCTAGTAGCGAGGCAAACGCGACGCTCGGTTATAGCATAGAGTGTATAGAGCGTACATACGGAGGCAAAGGGAAGAGTACCGAGGGTTGGGGACAAAAGTACATAGGGTGAATGACGAGGAGGTACTAGAACGATGAATTTTGTTTAATTGGTCATATAAAGAATGAAGATTCTATGTCATATTCAATCGATTATATTCACAATGTCAGTTACTATGTATAATTATATAATCGAATAAGTATAACAACAACACCGTGTGGTTAATAGAACACGTAGGTATATAATAAGCAGAGTTGAATATGAATATGAATAATAATAATAATAATAATAATAATAATAATAATAATACGATGATACCTAGAGGTATGAAATACCGGTGGTTATTTTACGAGTTAAGTTTAAACTCCGCCAAACTAGGACATGACCAACAAATTTGAGTTAGCTTTAAAGTAGAAGGGGGAGGGGGAGGGTTACGTAGATATATGTATATATATATATATATACATGAGCAAAGTGAAGGTGATACGCGATTGCAGCAGCGACCGGACGTTGGACGCGCAGGACTCCGTTGCCTTGTATGTACATGTGAAGGATTCGGTTGGGTATGAGTACAGTATACGAGTACAGCAGGTAGTAGGTATAGAGAGAAAAGAAAAGTAGAATAAAAACGGGAGAGCTATAGCAGGTATAACGTATAAGAGAGAGACAGAGAGAGAGAGAAAATACGCTGGTGGCGTGGGTGTGCGGTAAAAGAGAAAAAAAATAGGAAAATAAAGGAAATAGAAGAAAAAGAAGAATGAGAAGAAGAAGAAGAAGAAGAAGGAGAGAGAAAAAAGGGTTAAAACGTACTAAAAGACCCCGGACGCCGCGAGGGAAGATTGTTTTCATTCGAGGATTAAATTGAAAAGGATTATATAAGCACAGGGTAACGCCTCATGGCTATGCACCAACCATCTACGAGAAGGTGAATAAGAATATTCGACTTTTTTTTTGTTGTTGTTATTTTTTCTTTCCTCCCCTCCTCACTGCACGTCACAATCAATTCCATTCAGAATATATAATTGTGTGAGAAAATAAAGAAAATTTGCAATATATTTGCCAAGTAAAAAGAAGATAACAAAAAAGAATATTATTAATAGTGTCCGACCGAATATTCGGTTTCGGCCCCAGTTTCGGTTTCGGCCAAAATCGGCCGAAACTTCGGCCCGGCCGTAACTCGTGTTCGTGCCGTGTCGGGCGCTGTCGGGTTGGTTCGGAACGGCTGTTAGTTAGTAACAATTATTTTCTGAAAAGACTACTAATTTAATGTGATTATTTGTGAGATCTGTGAAAAGTTTAAAGTACTACTGGTTACCATTCTTTATAGTATAAAAATAAAGTATATCTACAAAAATCGAAAATAAAGGGGTTTTCTAATAAATTAAAGTCTTTCATTTCAATTAATAATCGGATAATACCTTAAGAGGTGAGAAAAACACTAAATTTCCGTGTTACATCAAAATTTAACTAAATTTGGACCTAACTACGTAAGTTTCGGTTTCGGCCGAAACTAAGGAGGAGCCGAATATTCGGTTACGGTTTCCGTTTCGGCTGAAAATCGTGTTTCGGTCGGACACTAATTATTAATAATTCATTTTCGAACAATCGAAAATATTTTCTTCTATATTGAAACAATATATTACAATTTTTCAATTGTTTTCATCAATAATTCACAGCAATAAAAAGTAGAAGGAATAGATATTTATGTGGCATGCGCCGAAAGTAACTGTTTATTCGGCAAGGTTATGTTTTTCGTACGAGCCGTTGATTTTACCTGGCGAGCCGAAGGCGAGCCTTGTAAAGCAACGGCGAGTACTAAAAACATAACCTTGCCGAACAGTTACTTTCTGCGCGCGCCCCATACATTATTTTTTACGGAAAAGGCATTACAAAGTCACTCTGACGCCAGTTGAGTTCCGCACGAACTGCGTATAGAGAGGGGGTAACCTGCGGTACAAAAACTTTATTCCGCAACTTTGACGTGCGCACTTCGAACTGCGCATCAAAGTTGCGGAATAAAGACTTTATACCGCAACTTTGAACTTAGCGGTATAAAGTGCCCTTTGCCGGAACGAAAACAGGCGTCAGAAAGTGACTTTGTAATGCCTGTGCCGTAAAAAAAAAATTGTGTCTCGAAAGCAAATTTTATTTGTTTCTACGATTTATGAACTTGAAACTTTCGGCAGTGTGTGTATGGTGTATAAGCAGATCGAAAGGAGTCTCCTACCCTCGGCCCTCACCCCACTAACCATTAGCCGACACCCCTAGAACAAGAGTGAGAAATGATCGCGACGTAATGAATATCAACGCGGCAGGAGGTTTGCCCTAAGGGCGGTTATAAGGCGCTATGGTTAAAGTCCGGGGTCTCGTGGTCGTCGCGCGGTCTCTCTTACGATTAGTGCATGCGCCTCACGCACAGTGAATGTAGATAACTACATGTGCGCATATGTGCGTACACCGTAGTACGAGAACCCCTCATTCACGTTGTATGTACATGAATCTTATGTATACACGGTTTCGGAAAAGCTGTGCAAGATATCTAGCTCTTCCTTTTTACTTTTTCCTTTTTTTTTGACGTATACTTCAACAATTTTATTTTTCCAAATAAGGTTGCCCCTTCCACAAAAAGCTATATCAATTTTGTGAGGGTTAGGAAAAGAAAAAAGTTTCGTTTCATCAAAATACAGACACAGATCTCAGTATTATTCTAAATTATATGAAATAAAATAGAACGTTTTTTTTTCATTTTTCTTACAAAAAATCCATTCGTTTTTTTTTTTTGTCATTTTCAATTAATTTAATTTAATTAGTTTACTAGAAAATATTTTTTTCTTACACATACATAGACAAATGATTAATTTTAGTTATGCAATAAAAAAATGTTTCCATAATCCATAATCGTTAGAAAATGTTTCATTTTATATACTCAAATTCTATAATACATTGAAATTCGGAGTACGAACGATTTTTCACCATTTTTCTAAGACTGTCTATGATTTTTACTTTCTGGATAGAAAAAAAATGATTTTGAAAACATTTAGTGATCATCGATAAATTTGAAAAAAAAAACTACTTGAAATAAAAACCAAACTAATCGACCGATTTTGATGAAATTTCTATCGGATCAATTTGAAAGTATATCCTCCAGAATAAAAAGAAAAATATTTTTCCAAATCGGTTCATAAATGACGGAGTTATGACGTCACAAACATAAAAAAAAAAATACAACCAAATTGAGAACCTCCTCCTTTTTTTTTTCAAATCGGTTCAAAATTTACTTCAAACGCTGAAAACCATGATAACGATCCATTCTCCGATTTTCTGTGTAAACTGTCCCCTCAATAATAGTAAATTTGATTTGCTGCCCGTGTATAATGTATAACACGGTGAACAAAGGTAATTTTTCTTTTTCCCACATGTGATTAATACCCTTGTATAAAACTTACCCCGCTATATAATATAAAATAGCGTAATAAAATGTGTATAGTAAATTTTATGCTGCCAGAGTTGATTTTCACTGTTGTTCTTTTTTTTTATATACAGCGAATATCTCATTATCCAGTACTTTATAGCCAAAATAACGATTATACACTGATGCGAAGTGTTTTTTTTTTCTTTGGTCTACCCTCACATTTTCTCGTGGCAAGTACGTGTTCAATTTTATTTATTTTTTCTTTTCACATTTACCATTGTTTTGAGATAAGAAAAAAAAATGGACAAAGATCAGTAAATTTCAGCACACTTGACCGAAACCTATTCCTTACTTTCAATACAATACGACTAAAATAAATTCATTTGTTATGCATGTATACAAAGATATGATCGTAAATAAAGAAAAGCTTTGTTACCTGTTTGTGCATCTCGACATTGAGGCCGTAGGACATCTCGTAGTACTGCAACAGAAATTACGGTTTAAAAAAAAGCAAAACTGTCTAAAATGTGTGCCGTAATATTAACTATGTCATATAAGTGAACACATATAAGTGAATATAAAACGTCGATATTTTTTATTCTTTCTCATCTCGATAACTTTTCTTCTCCATCGATTATCAAGAAATAAATAAGATATAATCCCTATCCTATGGATTGTTGAACTAAGAAAAACTTTTTTAATAAAAATGTGTTAAATAAGAAAGGTGAAATGATTGTCTAATCTAGTTTATGGTGATCGCCCTTTACTACGAACACTTTCCTGAGTGAATATCTGCTCAATCTATACACATGTATCATCATATCGTACAGTATATGTACATGTATAGGTATGTCCCAGAACGCGTTCGCGAGCTTCTGTTCGCATAGCTGACGATGAGCGACATACCAAACCGCGCGCGGTCTGAACCGTACCAGATATACACATAGTTGAAACTATATACAAAATCGATATCCCCCCCACCCACCCCTTCAAGCAACAGAAATATCCCGGTTTAATAATGCAGCTGATAACTATATACCTACCGCGAGGGTTCGGACCCTCGGCTATCTATTTACCTAACTTGACGTTTAACTAAGGATACCGTGTCCCGTGTCTCACGTTACTCTGAAGTATAATAGAGACTATTTTCACCCGAGTATATACACGACCTATTTCTTTTCTTCACTTTTTATCCATATTCTCTCTTTCCTCGTCTACAATATTATTTTATCGATATTCATCTATCTGGTCTCGAACCAGCTTGATAGTGAGACCACGATTTTGAAAAAAGTAACGAAAACCGTATAGAAATTGTCTACTTTGCATAAAAAACAAAAAATCCTATGGTACAGTTTTTTTTTTCATTCGAGGTTCTTTCATTACAAATTTGATATCAGAATAGCAAGATTTAAAAAAAAAGTGATCAAAACCTGCGAGAAGAGAAAGTCTAAAATTTATCCGATTTGAAAGAAAATCCTTTTTATTTGGTAGAATTTAGTAGAATTCAATTTTTAAGGTTGATAATAAATCAAAATCAAAAGTCGCCGTTTTGCATTCCGATTCATTGATTAAGAAAAATATTAAAAAAAAAAAAAAACGGATTATAAATGTTGCAATTCTGATATCAAATTCACAATCAGAGTCAAAGACTCAAAAACTGAGACAAAATAATTAATCCATGCAAAAATCGGATGATTCTCATGGTTTCGACCACAGTTGAAAACAATAATAAAAAAAAAAAAAAAAGAGAATACAAAGAAACTCTATTATGGTGATAATAGCAATCGAACACGGAGCCAGTATCGATTAAGAAAAAATACAATTTTTTACATAAAAACTTCGTTTGAAAACAATTTTGATATCTCTATTTATAGTTAAAAAAAAGTACGAGTACGTGAAAAGGTCGACTAAGTTATACCTTGAATAATTTAGTCTTCAAAATCCTCAGTACGATCTTCCATTACCTTATATACTATACAAAAAGCTACAAGTCCAACATAAATAGAAAATTGCGAAAACGCTTCGATCAATAGATTTTTTTTTTCTAGCTCAAATCAAGCAAAATCGAATGATTACATCATTTTTGCAATGGCATAAGTATATATACAATGATTTAATGGATAATAATAACGGCAGGGTTACACCGCGCGACCGTCCGTGTATATCAATCCATCAGAGTACGATGGTATGAAACGTGAAGAATAAAAAATAAAAAGAAAGAAGAAGAAAAAAAAAATTGAACAGGCCTGACGAGTATAATATAATAGCGTTGCGGGGGTTGACAACAGTTTGCATCTCTCCCAAACCAACCCTCACTCGTTCTCTCGCTCTCTGCGTTTACTTGGAGATATCGATTACCGGCTCAATTCCCCGCCGACCCCACCCACCGAACCAACCAACCACCCCCGGCACTCGGGGTTGCTCCTAGTGTCACGTCAGTGTAGCAGTTTACAGGGATGTACGTCGCCATAGGGGTTCAGCGCGCCTCTCGCGAAATCTTTACTACATTTCGTATATTATAATAGTCGTAGCTGTGCGATGTTACGTAACGAACCCAAGGGTGCGGTGAGAAGAGGGGAAGACCCCCCCCCCGGAGGTTGTATATTCGCAAACAAATGATAAACGCCCTAATATTTCATTCAGAGTATTCAATTTCCGTCTTCATTTGCACGTCCGTCCATATCCGACACGTTTTGATATACATCAGTATATAAGGTATATGTATATGTGATTTACGGAATTACTTTTATGGCAAGAATTAAAAACCTTAAACCCCTCCTCACTTTAGAGGGGACAGGACAAATTCCACATGTTTAAAAAATGAAATTCAATTCACATTATATTAATCATAGTTCGTTACACATGAAAAAAAAAAAATTATGTTTTACAATGAGAAGTTATAGGTTATCAACAATTCAAATTTTCTGAAAAGAAATGTATTCTCTCTTATTTGGAAATAATAAATTTGCCGAAAGAAATTCTCAATTTGGATTTCGTTTCTTGAAGATACGACGAAGCCAAGTGTCTTCAGGCAGAATTTGAAAAAATAAATAAATTAATTGATTAATCAACTTCGGTTACGATATGAATGGATTTTAGAGCAGGTTGAATTTGTCGAATATCAAGCTGAACCAGTCCTCTCAAGATATTATCGTCACATTATCGAGCGAAGATCCAATCAGCTCCAAAAAGTAGTCAAAGCTCGATTTTTCCTAACTGCAAGTAAAATCGATAGATATCGCATAATTATAAGATTTTAAATCTATCGTTATTCTTTCTCTTTTTCTATCCTCCATTTTTTTTTTTTTTTAATTACATTGATGAATTTTTTTTTCCTAAGTATATATACTGTATAAACAGAAAAAGATATGAGTGCAATATAGCATTTTGTATGGGATGATGGGGATAATTTAGTTGGAGCAACGAGGCAAGGGAAGGCAAGGCAAGAAGATAACAGAAGAAAGAGGTTAACAGGGGGGGGGGGGGGGGGGGTGTAGAGGTGGATAAAGAGGACAGAATTATTCCTTGGTTAGGAAAGAAAGAGTTTAATTAATAAATTAATAACAATTAAATAACTCACCATTACGTAATGCCTCTGCATTTCAGTCTTCTCGCTAGCTAGTTTCTCACATTCTAACTTGAGCCTGTAAAAGTAATTAAATATATGAATATACAAGAGTGGTTGAAGAATAAGAAATTAGATGACTGCGTATTTAGCTGAGTGGAGGAGAAACTCTGACAGGAATAAAAAAAAAATTACCTTAAGATTAAAAAATATATATTTATTTTTATGGAATGTTAAGAACGAGGAAAGGTGAAGTGGTGGGTGATATAAATGAAGAAATATAATAAACTACGACTTACGAATGATATTGCTGCTGGATAAAATTAAATTCCTCTTTGATTCTTTCGCAAGTATCGGCCACTGTAAATTTCAGACCACCAGCAGCCCCTGCTGCGCTTCCACCGCCACCCTTGAACATAGTAACAATAAAAATTAATTATTTAATTAATTAAACTGGACAAAAGATGAATAAAGATGAAAATAATTGAAAACAAAAATGATAATTTTATAAAATTTTGTTAAACATTCGCGTGTACATTTTGACCTGTTTTTCTTTGTCAGTTATTTTTATTTTTATCCGTTATCGCAAACTCGAGATCTAGGCTGTGTAGGTAAACGTATGCCGTGTCACAAATTCGTTGTACGTAGAGAAAAAAAAATTGTCACCTTCGTGAAAAAATACATATAATTATTTTATTATTATTTTTATTTTCTTCTGACAATAAAAGGTATCATAAAACATGAGAATCTGATTAGATCTAAGCTGGTTAAATTAGATTTCGAAAATGATTGTGCAGAGGTTGTTTCATCCATCGATAATTACGAGTTTTGGTCGGCGGCTACAAACCGCTGCTCATATTATATATATACACGATGAAGAATAAAAAATTGCCGTATATACTCGTCCAAACCTACGTTGAATCTATAATTATATAGATTCAAGTAGTTTCTGCACACGCCCCAGCAGCTCTCTACACGCCTCTTGTTATAATCGTGAAATTCCGTAGGCTATAGCCTCCAGGATACGTGAGAAAAGTTTCTCAAAGCGCTTAATCGACGGTAGAGAACCAAAAAAAAAAAGAAAAAGATAAAAAGTGAAAAACAAAAAAAATCTTGATTAATCCGCGAAAAAGCCTCCGTCGAAAATTCTCTGTGAAACATTTCGGTTCCAAACGTACAAAGTTCTTTTAGTGAAATATAAAAGTTAGTTTAACAGCACCTTTTCTTAAAGAAAAGAAAACAAAATTTTTGTTTGAAGAAAGAATTTGTAAATTATATGAGTTTAAAAAAAATACTGATTCAATCTTTTCCACGTGATCGTTGATAACAAGTTTTCTTCTCATTATCTAATGCCGCTTGACAATGACACGTCAAAATCATCATTCAATCAATATAAAAGACTTAATAGTATATTTTTATCAATCAATTTATAATTTCGACATCGATTAACGAAGAACGTAAAAAAGAAAAATGAATAAGATAAGAAATGTGATCCAATTATTATAATATTTTATATAATATGTAAATACATGTACTAATTGATTATAATTACAAAATATCAAGACCGTGGTTGATAATGATTGAATAAAAAATATAAAATATAATAAGAAAATAGATTCAAAGACTAAAACAAAAAGGAACAACAACAAAAAAATCTGTTTCAAGACTATATTTTCCCCTCTTATAGTTGAGAAACCCTGACCACACGTAGGGGTTAAAGTTCAGGATGACAAACGAAGGTGCGCGGGTGAGAGAGACAAAGAAAAGAGATATATGGACGAAGGGGGATCGAGAGAATGAGAGGAAGGAAGAAAAAAAAACAGGGAAGAAAGAAAGAAATAAAGAAAGAATAAAGACCATAGAGAGGATGGTGTGTGTGTGTATACACATGTATATATACGAAGAGAGCAAGGAGAAACGATGGTGCATACAGAGAAGGTTCCCTCTTCTATAAAAGACGAGCGCAGGCCAAGGTGAGTGTAGTCGGCATACGGCATCATCTCTCTACCGTATATAAGAGAAGAGTTAGGGGGGGTTGAAGGCGTCCTTAATGAGACTCGCTCTACAAAACTTCCCTTCCCTAACTCATACCCTACCCACACTCCAACTTCCTCTCTGTCTGCTTGTACCTCCCCCCCGTATCTTCAACATCGATAACACCCCCACGTTTCCACCGTTCGTCGTTCACCCTCGACCGGAGCTACCGTGGGTAGGGTATATCAACAAATTACCGGGATGAATCTTTTTCAGATAATAACAATTAAAAGTCGTAAAGTCATACTTTGAAATGGGGTAAAGTAAGTGGGATTAGATTAGAAAATAAAAAAATTTAGTCTACTTTCTTTTTTCAGCATTGATAATGCTTCTATTTTCCGCGGGGTTGATAGTGAGGTATAGGGGATCAAATGTTAAAATGCAACAAAAAAATGCGTGCAATGCATATTATGAAAAAAAGTTTGCAAAAGACAAAAGATGGAAAAAGATCATCGATTTGTCAGACTTTGAATTTTCAAACTTTATTTCAAACCGAATTCAAATCAAAATGCGACAGATATAAATAATATCGAAACAAAATGTACTAAAAACGAGAAAACAGGTGACATTTTCGATACCATCAAAGGCTTGCGTTACACAAGGTCTGTAGATTATTCTTATTTTTTTTGTGAGTGTCATTTATACAAAGTCCGAATCGTAATTAACGAACGTTAAATCGAAGTAATTGGCCGTTCTTAGAAGCTGAGAGGTAATGACATCGGATGTACTATATACTTGAGATAATAAGATAAGCAATCTAGTTTCGGCCTTAATTCGATTCCATATCTTCAACAAATATCCATATAATACGTTTTTTAAATCGATCCATCGTGTTTTATGAAGCTCCGTCGGTCAGTTGAACAGATGATAAGGAATAACTACTATCTCTGTTAAAAACAACATTCTGTAATTTTTGCTTCTTTCTTTTTCATTCGATTTTCATTTCATTGAAAACCAGAGAAAATGATTTGGCCACTTGTTGAATTCGGTTCGCAGGGGGTTGATGGTATAGGGAATGGAGAGGCGCCAGAGGCGAGCCTCGGTGAGTTCCGTGTTCACTTGTTGCAATCATCAAACGGCTATGACGCGGAGTCATCGAACAGGTTGTTGTTACGAGTATTTAATCAATCAAACTAACGTGTATGCACACGGTAAAAGAAACAAAAAATCTACCGATTACCACGGATAATTCGTAACGGGAATCAAATAAAATGAGCGAGAAGGTATATAATCTGTATCTACTAGAGTTGATAACGTAATCTTACATATTTATTCGGTAGTTTTTAAATCCCCGTTAACACCACCCGCAGCGTTTTCAAAGTACGATTGTCCCCACGCTAAAACTTACACTCGACGTACCCTTCGTCTTAATGTACAGGGTGACGCTGAAAAAAAAAAATGAAAGGAACCGTTTTGAAAAGAGAATAAAATCTGAGAAACTTGAAATCAAGCTTCAATTCACGAAAAATTCTGTCCACATAAAAATCTGATACACTCACGTAATTTTTGATAATAATAATAAAATCGAAACTTGTAAAGTTTTGATCAATTATTGTTTTTTCAATTTTTTTTCTACGAAATACCGATAGACATTATACTTTGTGAAAATTTAACATTTCAGAAAATTAAGTTTCATATTAAAAAAAGGACACCGTTTTTTTTTTCGTCAGATTTTTTCTCAATAAAATTTCCAAAAATCTCTTTTCCAAAGGCGTGAAGCTGAGGTTTAAATTAAGATTTTTCAAAATGGAAAATAGAATTTTTCTTTTCTAGTCACCCGAAGTATTCGTACAGAATGATACGAGGATGCTGTACCCGCAGTGCGTCGGTTGGGTTGTAAAGGGATGAAAACCATCGGTTTCACACCTACACAGGTACTAAAATGTAAGAGAGACACTATAATCCACGAATGTTTCACGTACATTCTGTACATCGTACACTATATATCAAAGTCTCGTGTGTTCCACGTAATGTAATCGCATATATTCGGTCGATACAAGCCCGACTAGAATTCCCCTCGTACTTATGCTTGAGGCTAGGCGAACATTTAGTTCTTCTCCATGTAATCAAATAGAAATAAAATAGTAAAATATCTGTATATATATGTATATAATACCTACTGCCAAAAGTTTCAACATCCCGTACGTCAAATGATTGCAGTAATTATTAGCAATGCGATAAAACAGCAGACGGAATATGTGACGCAAAAAGATGTTATAAATACAATTTGTACATACCTATGTAGACTAGTGACGGTAGGTATATATGACGGAAACTTAAATTACCTTCCTCCGTTCCAAATTTAACTTCATACACCACGAAGCGCCCTAAAATCTCGATTCATTTATTGCCTGGGGTATTAATGTTATTGGCTACGGGTCCCCCCCCCCCCCCCCCCCCCCTTCTGATTTCACCCCCGGTGAAATATAGCTACCTGTCCCATAGCCGCAGTCGACCGACGGTGAGGGGATTGCGGGACGCCACAAGACTACGTCTACGATTCAACCACCGACGGGTCCCCCCATTTTATCGATTACCATCGTGTATATATAGGTACGAATGTTTTCAACAATCATATAGACTTCTTTTATCCCATTATAGGATTATAACAGACCTGAACCTGCAGCTTGTCTGGTAAATTGTAATCAGATCTTCAACTTTGATGCGATTTTTGTTTTTTTTCTTTTTTTGCAATTCAATTTTGATTACGGGAAAATAAATTAGAGTAGAGGGAATTTTTTTATTTTATTATTTCTTTGTACAGTAAGAAAAATTGTGTGACAATAAATGAAAAAAGGATTTTGAGAATTTGAAGATAATTCAAGTAGTTTCGTAATTATTACTTCGATGATCGGAGATCATAGTATTTTTATTATTATATATATTGTTACTAATTATTAATCTCATCTTTGTAGATAATAAGAATTAGTATTATATAGTTTTGTAGTAATTAAAATACCTGCATGATTTCCTATCAAAATTTTAATATTTCAATTATTATTAATATGCAATTTTAATCAGTGCATAAAATATCAAATAGTCTATAACTTGAGATAATTAGATTGTATACTCAATTTTTTCGTTAATCAAAATGATAATTACAGACACTATTCAATGGCAATTGAATTGGATGATATTGTCTGAAATTTCGTTCCAAAAAATATTACTGGATTTTTTTTTTCCGTCAAACTATTAATTAGAAGAAAAAAAAATGCAAAACCCAAGAGATGTAAAACTGTTTCAGAATCGTTTGAATCTCTGAGTAATAATATTACAGCGGGTCTCACGCGATTGCAGTTGTTTATTTTTTTTTTTTTTTTTTTTTTTTTTTTTGATAAAAAAAAAAATTTCATTCCTCTGAAACGATTTAGAGGAATGAACTTTTGAAAAATCAATTCATCTTTGAAATATTATATGATATAAAAAAAAAACGAAAAGAAAAGCATGCTACTCGATTTCAAAAGGATTTGCGACTGTCGATAATATTTCAGCACCGCAGCATCCCAGGCTTTTGTATTATACGACATACATGTACGTTATATACCTATATACAGGGATGTATGAGATTGCAATTGTTCTCTGGGCGAACCTCGCCTCGACTCAACTCAACTCTGGCCTCGAGGCAAGATGAACGTTGGTGTTATTTTTGAATGACGTCAAGGGGAGAAAACAGAGAGAGAGAGAAAGAGACGAAATATACAATGCTCAATAATAATATCGTTCGATGAATTTTTTATTCCAATTCACGCAGCAATTGCATGGAAACGATTGAAAAATAAGCGAATCGCAAATCTGACCTCAGATTCTTGATCAGCGGTTCGAAAAAACCTTCGAGTACCAATTTTTATAAGATTTAGAATATTTTTAGTTTTTTTTTCCCCCAAGAAATTGGATTTTTTATTTCACAAATTTGACTTCAAATTCGTGATCAGCGATCCCAAAAAAAAAGTATTGTACCAAATTACATTCAAATTAAAGGCACATACACAGAAAAACGGGAAGTTAAAAAATGCGAGAAAATTCGAATTGTTCATCAGCAAATTTGAATCGAAATTTGCACGAACCGAAATACACATAATTAGATTTATAATTTTATATCATATTGAATGTTGTTATTCTGACACAAAAAAAAAAAACGAAGAAAAGAATACGTTGGAAAATTTCTATACATATCAGGATGATACAACCCTATGCATTCGTTATTCATGTATATATACATATCTACTCCATTCGAGGTATAACGAAAATCTGCTCGGGTGTACAACGTGCCCGAAATTCACACGGTATTAGTATTCAAGGGTTGGAGGGTTATATACGGACGATAATCCTCGCGTAGAGCGCAAAACGAGCCCGATGACCATTGATCAACCGAATTCATGATAGATCAGGGGTTGAAACAAATGATCCACACATACGATATTCCCACCCATAGTCCGAGTATACCTATACGGAATCCTACGTTGTCCGAAATGTGAACCAAAACTCTGGATAATAAACGGATTTTATTCATTCTAAATGTTATACATTTTCTATTCGTAAATAATATCTCACATGATGTAGATGAAATGTAAATGAAATGTATATGAAAAACGATTAATGATAACCGAAAATCTTGTACAATCGATCTTATTTTTTCTTTAACTTTCGAATTTCAGTCCAAAATCTCGTTCAAAGTATTAAACAATGCTGAATAAATCATACAAATTTCATTTTTTTTTTCAATGTGAAATTTTAAGCTCACGATCAATTCACCATCCCAAACAATCAAACATAGTTTTTTTTTTTTTTTTTTTTTTTGCAAACCAACTCCGTTGAAATATCTAAAAATCGAATGTAGGTATTGAAGAATATTAACTGAATCAACAGAAAGAAGAATCCTCAGAATTCAGAACAACGACCCAATTCTCTTATTGAACTTAAATATTGATTATTTAAATCGATTTACTCTCATCTTGACTCCCTTTAGCAACGAAATGTCCTCGCGAATGTCAGTCGAAATCTTCGAAAAATTCGAAATTCGTACTTCAATCAATTCGAGTTCGATCGGTAGAAAATTTTCAAATATTGATCATAGAATGTATTATCGAATAATTGACGTCAATCTAAAATTTGAACCGGATTGAGAAAAACGACAATAAATCGATAAAACCTAAATTCGATTTGAGAAAAAAATATTGTGTCCGTCAAATCCATACAGAACAAAACTAAAAAAAGAAAAGGAAAAAAAAGAGTATTAGAAAAAAAAATCACCAGTAATCTACCGTCAATACTATTCGTATCGACCTCTCGACCCTCGATCACATTTGAAAAAATAAAATCGAGTTACGAAAAAAAAAATTCGAATAAGGAAAAATCGTAAGAAGAATTGAACCAAGAAATAAGAATTGAAAGACTTGAGATTATTTATATAGGTGTTCATATGTATGTAGATATATAATAGTATCGTTGTGGTGGTCGTCGTTTCATCGTCAGTCGCGGTCTCGGTGGTGAAGGAAGGTAGTACCGGTGCTGGTCGAGTACGGGGTGGTCGTCGGGAGGCAGCTTGGCACGCGGTGGAATGCTTCGCATCCAGGGGTTCTCGATCCTCTTTCTCCCATCCTTCCATCTTCCCATCCTCCCCCCGTTTCTCCCCCTTCCTTCGTTGCGGCGACACCACTGTGCCTTGTAACCTCACGTGAAGTGATCTTTCTCCCCTACGTGCTATTCTGTGTTGGCGAATGTCATCAATCATGTTTGAAAATAAAAATAAAAATAACAAAAAATAATAATAATAATGATAATAATAATAATAATAATAAAGAACGAACGGAGCTCCGGTATCGCGGAGTTCGGTCATGCATCTACGTACCGTATACGACAAAGTCCGTGTCATTATATATATATATATATCCCAGTGCTGTTCAAACATAGTTCGTATATATGTACATCAAACTCTGTGATATCCTTATATTTCTGTTACATACTTTCTTTTTTTTTATCAATATATGTATGTATGTATATACAATGGCTATAAATTTTTTTCGTTATGTGGTCAATGCATCAAGTATTACGCGATATTCTCGCAAGTTTGTTTGTTGTGTACGACGTGATACATATATAGTATGCAGGGAAACGTAGAGACAGAGAAATTTAATGCAAAATTTTCTGCGATCCAGTTATAATCATAAATGAGAGTATGAGAAAGGTAAATTCTAGGATGTAAAATAATGATGAAAAATAAAAAAAAGTATCCGATTTATGTAGACAGAGGAGTCGAGTATAGCTGAATACACCCGTCCATTTCGTTTCGGTAAAAAGATAAAGACTAGATATTTGCGGAGAAAGAAACTAAAGTGGAAATAATATAAAACAAAAGGGAACAAAAAAAAAATATACGAAGGTCCATTAAATCGCGTATAATGGACCGTGGATAAAATACTTGAGTGAAACGAAAACACGATTTGAGCTTGTACCAAAACTGAATGGCACGAATCTGCTGAAACAACAGCGATACACGAGCGTCGCGTCGTACTCTGGGAGTCATGGGCGCACCCCGTGCACCTGGCAAACGTGAGTAGACTGTAATCCTCGTAACGCAATCGAAGTAAGGAATTAGGATTGTGAAATAACTTTGAACAAATAGAAGAAGAAGAAAAATCCACGTTCTGTACAGAGATAAAGGTCACGAAATTCTCCTAATTAATTTACTATTTGAGAAAATAGAAAGAAAAAAAAACACACCGAATCAGCAAACGGGGTTAAAAAAATACACAATTTCAGTTTTATTTGTATTACCAAAACAAGGTATCATATTTTATCATTATAGTAATGGAATCCTCAAAGCTTTGACAAAATCGATTTTTTATTAGTTGAAATCTGTTCGAAATATAGAATTTTTTTTCGTGATTTTAGCAGATACACGTTTTTATCCTCACCCTTTTTTTTTGTTTCATAACATAAAAGTCAGATTGAGTAATTGTTCTGTAACATCTTAGATAATGATGAGATAAAAATATTGTGTAAATTTGTAATTGATCGTAACAACGTTTTAATTATCCCAATTTTAAAGATGATAATCGTACGAGTTTTCTTTTTATTTCTCCAAAACAAAACAAAATTCAAACTTTGTACTTTTGAACCTCTTTCTATTCATCACAAATTTATTATTTGTACAGGTTGAATTTAATTGACTCGTATAATAAAAACAAAAGAAGAAAAAAACCTATCAAATATCTTAATACAACTTCACAGAATTTCGATCATATAGTATATTATATCGAATCAAAAATAAACACAAGAGACAAAAAAAAAACAACAAGAAAAAGAAGTAGAATAAAAAAAAAGGTAATAAAGGTGGCCCGTTTATATCTCTCTCCGAAATTCTGAGCAAACAATTGGCTCCCACCCATCGAGTCGGAGGTTTTAGGGGCCAGTTAGTAGGGTGGGTATCTCTCCGACGGCACCCCCTTCCCCCCCTCGCCCCTCCCGGTTTCACTCAGTTTCGGTCCTCTCGTGTTTCGTAAGAGGTAGGGTAAAGCGGGAGAAATAAAGAGAGAAGAGTTTTCTCTCTCGTTCTTCGTTCTCGGCTCTCTCCGGTCGCTTGCCGCGCGCGAAGGCCCGGGTCCTTGTTTGACATGAAAATGTAAATGTTCAGCCAGCTTGGCCGCAGAGGTTCTCATAATAGTTGGTCAAAATATCCTTATAATTTCATACAACTTCACACGACTCGCAGTATCGTTAGAGATACACTGGTGTACAACACACGACCCAAAACTACACACCGGACAAGCAAGTGTGTAGCCGCCCTCCTCCTCCTCCATTCGCAAACGACTCCGTCGCGTCCTACACCGGTTCCCAACTCCAAATTCGAAACACAAACGCATCAAGTATGATATTTCGACAAGGAAAAAAAGATTCAAGGATTTCAATAATTTTATATACATTAAATATGAATTATTTTAACCATTTTAATTACCATGAATACATACTTTAATAACGTGTTTGTCAAATTGATAGAAAGAAAAGAAGAAAGGAAAAAAAAATGACGTAATAATAAAATGTGCGAGGTCAGAGGTTGAGAACGACTGTTGGGATTTCAGTGGGCGGCGGTGGTCCCCTCATCAAATGCTTGTCATACCGTTCTTACCCCAAACCCCTAGCGCTAACCTAACCGATCCCCACAACCTACGGTCCACCCTTCACTCCTCTTCTCCAGCTCGCTTGGTGCCCGACTATATACGTACACCCCTCACCACCCCGAACCCATACGCCGAGCCTACCCCCTTAGGCTATAGACTAGTCACTAGACCCTGTTATGTGCCTGTCCACCCCAAGTCGGAATGATGCCGCTAAAACCTACCAATTATTTAGGGAATGATGGTAGTGGATTCATTTCGAACGTAGATTTTACATTTAGATATCGCTATATTTTCTTTTCACACTTTGTATTTTGATTAATTTTTTTTTTTTACATCGATACAAATTTTGCGACACATTTTATTTGTTTTAAACAAAATAATAATAATTCATACATATGAATATATGTATGTATAGATGTTGCGTGATTAATATCAAACGTGTCGTAAAAAAGGAGGAAGGGAATCGATAACGCTTATCAAATGAAATTATAAATACCTCTAGATACGTTCAGAGGTGGTTAAAAATACCTGGTATATACGTCTCTTCGGAGTCGTAAATTATACACGGAAAGCCGTGTATACGTCATCGTGAATTTTACATGTTGCTAGAATTCTGCCTAGGAGAGGCTTTACCGATTCAACTTCCATGAAACACAGTCCGGTATGGTGTATATGTATATTTTCCCGACACAACGGGTCAGCGGGTAGCATGAGAGATCCATACGTAACATTAAATTGCATAGCTGCATGTTTCCAGACTTTTTCGACTATTTTCTTCTCTTTTTTTTTCTCTTTCTCTTTCTTTTTCTATACATATATTTTTTGTTCGTTTCATTTATTTTTTTTTTCTTTACCAAGGTTTTCAATTTCCCTGCTCTCTGGTTCAATTCGCCTAGCAATTCGACGAACAATTAGCCCAAGCGCAATTTGATTAGCGATTGTCATTGCAGTACTTTTTTCACGATATATCTATATACATATATATAGGTAGATTTTTCATCCGCGTATATATAACGCCTGCAGGGTCTCCCGGCTCTACAATTTTTCTCTCTCTCTCTCTCTGCATGTCCAGCAATTTATTCTTTTTAATCTGCATTGTGACTGAAAAAAACCTGCAGAAATCTATAGTGCAGACGTTATTACATTCATATACTGATACACATAACGCACTGAAACGAACTCGGGAACACGAGGGAGAGGAGTAAGGGGGGGGAGGGATTATACCTGCGCGCGACTGTGTGCCACCCAACTGCACTTTATTTTTCATTTCTGTTCGAGAAATAGAGAGAAAAAAATAAAATAAAAAAATAAAAGACTATCACAAACGCGTTCGGCACAAAATAAAAGAGATTGCGTACAGAAATGATTTGTTTTTTCTTTTTCATCGAACATTCAATATATGAAACTTAAATGTAGAATTACTTAATACGTAACAATGATAATGATTTGTAAATATTTCAATGAATGTTAAATCGTGTGTATAATTAGAGTCGATTAATTGTTCGTATGGTATATAATATATTTACACAGTTATAATTACTAATCAGGATATAATATCCATTAACTTTTAATTAAACACACGCAGATATAAGTTAATCAATATTTACGCAACTTGAAATGTTATACAGCTAGGTTGTTCGAAGACCGTCGTCTATAGGAAAAAGACATATAATTATTCAAAGCTTGACTGCAATATGAAATCTGAAATGATCCCTGAATCCATCCCGTATCCCAATGGCATGGTGCGAGATGACAGAAAAATTATCAACAGTACACGCAATCTTTTCCCACCCGACGTTTATCTCCTCGCGTGAGGGGAGTATTACCGCCGTGCCGCGCTGCGGGTTTAGTAAAGAAAGAAAGAGAAAAAAAAAAGTTCATAAATTGATTCGATGAGACGAGCGCGGAGCGCGAGGGGTTCGGTCAGGCGCATCAACGAAACGGGAGTAAAGTGTGAGGAGGGAGGCAGTGGAGGAGCGGAGCGGCCGGGGTTATATGAAAACCACGTCTACAGTTCCCCACTACCACCGCTAAAGGAGTTTTATAATCAATTAACATAATCTGGTTCACCCCTACCGTAACCCGAAAACCCCTTATACACTCCGATGCGGAGTAGGTACCGTCCCCCCTTACCCAAACGATTGTCTTTACGATTCGCTCGTAAAACCTAACTGCAAATCCTTCCCCGTGTCACTATTACGCCTGGATTAATCTAATCACTCTTCTATACGATATGGATATAGATATACATGGATGTATTAATACACCTTGCGTGAGGATTATTTTTTTTCTCTCTTACTCAATTGGGATTTTGCATCGATTTTTTTTCCAATTTTTATATACGTCTAATGTCGAGTAGCTCGAAATAATTAGGGCTGTTTTTTTTTCTTTTTCGTTAAAGATGATAATTAGAAAAGTTAAAGGCAATGAAATTTCAGCGTTTTTGATCCGTTGAACGATCCCTTCAATTTTGAGATTCAATTGAAAAGAAAAGAAATATGTCATAGGTATTTTTTGACACGCTACTGATATATGGAATTTAAAAAAAAATCGTGCAAAATCCCAAATTTTTTTTCAATCGCGATATGGAAATGTGCGGATAATCTCTCTTCTCGTTATTATAATAACGAGTATATGAATTATTCAAATAATTTTTTTTGAACAAAACCACTATTACGTCGCTGAAGATGATTTTTGTCAAACGAAGAGTTCGAGTAGCGTCAAGACTCTTACCTAACAAAAAGAGAGGGTCAGGTTCGACTATGGTATAACAGAGTTAGTTCAATTTTTTTTTTTTTTGCCAGATGATAGAGGCGGTCCGTAACAAATTTAGTCACAACGTTCTATAAAGAAATCATTTGGGCATGAATATTTTGTTTTCCTCTTTATCGTCACATTGTTTGTCATTTGGGAGAATGCATTGTTCATTGTTTACTTTATCAAGTTAAAGTTTGCTTTGTATAACAATATCGTTGATACCAAACTTTTTCCACGAAGGTATATTGCGCTCTAAAGAAAGAAAGAAAGAAAGAAAAACAACCAAAAAAAAGTATCACGAGATAAAAAAAAAGATGACAAAGATTATATCTAAAAAAAAAATATAATGCTAGAATGTAAAGAATCGTTGAAAGAATACTCCGAAAATTCTTTTCAACGAAATTGGATCGTAAATCGGTGATACATCTGGTGATTTTTCTTTTTATAATTAGAACAGTTTAAAATACAGAGTGTATAAAACTTATAGAACTCGAATGTACATAATTTTGCTATGTATGTTTATATATTTGTGTTATTTTTTCTTTTTCCATTTTTGGTAAATACATCACATCTTATGAATTTCCTACAAGAATTTAATTGTCGTTAATTAATCCTAAATAATGATAATACCTGCAGTATATTAGTTATGCTCGCAATTATGACACGTACCTCGTACCGCATGTACAGATAAACTCTGGTATATATATAAGTACAAAAAAACAAAACAAAATAAATTAATGACAATAATTTACTTCTTTTTTTCTTCCAAATTGAGTTTGGATGAAAGAAAGTAAATTTAACTATCATTAATTATTATTATTGTTACACAGACTTTTTCAAATATAAACTAAACGCAAAAATTAAAGTGTTTTTCTGAAAAAAATATTCTGTTTCACTAACGTTACGAACTTTAGACCTCATTCGTGTTGTTTCTTGACCGCGTAATCTGTGTCTATAACCCTGCGCCTAGTCGAACTAGGTTATTAATTCAAAGTTTATCGTATATGTAGATCGGAAAAGGGGAAAGAGAGAGAGGGAATGAGTACAGTACACGAAAGAGCCTATCATCAAAGAGCGTCCATACAGACATTAATAGACACACACTCGTTCGCTAGCTGTTTTTTTTTATCACAAATAAAACATGACTATTGAGAAGCTTTTCAGTTTCCCCCCACAGGGAGCAGAAAATTAATTGGCCTCGTTTCCCCGGACATAACGTTATAGATTTTTATGTCACAGAAATCAAACTTAATCATTATTGATATAACGCGGTGTGCTATGTGTGCCTTTGCCTCTGCCTCTACCTCGATTTCTTCGGCCCATTAAACACACCGGCGGCGCACGCGTTATACGTTCTTGCCTCTCTTACATCGTTTACCGATCATAATCGCAGCTGTTTTCTTAATTGACCATTTTTACAACTCAACTCGGTACTCCGCCTCTCGCGACCAATATTAACACAATCTTTCAAATTCATACAATTGTTATACCTTCTTTCTCTCACGCACTTTCATAAAACTATAAATACAAATATTGTCAGCCGTGGTCAGAAACTAGAAAAATAAAAACAAACGAAAAAAAAAGTATATTGTAAAAGTGAAACTTTCCGCACGCTAATCAGGCTTCGAAAATCATAGTTAGATACGAGATTATGATTCGAAGAGATTCGCACATTTGATCGACATGCTTGATCCGAGATAACAAATTTTGAAATCATCTGACTTTGGACTTGTTACCAAAGATATGAAAAAAAAAGGAAACTGAAAATGTGGCGATCTAGTGCAAAGATCAACTTTTCGTTTTTTCTTTTGCTTTTGTTTTCGTTTTGATGTACTTACGGGAGCGGATGGATGTCTCGCCGGCGCGGGGTACATCTTGATAGTTTCCAATTAGTTGTTAGTCAATATTAAATCAACTGTCAACTGTGGTAACGACTGGTCACTTCATGGTTAATAAACTTTGTATTAGAGTCTTGAATCTCATTCGGTACTCGTAAGATTGCCACGTTTGATCTGGACCCCTTGACCATCAAGGTTTTAAGTCACAAAACTATAAGCCACATCTCACCCGTCATCGAGTTGAGTTTTAAACACCTCTTGTTTAAATCCTTTGTCCCTAACTCGTAACGCACGGAGATACCGGATGCAGAACTACTGACAATCAGTTTCACACGCGTTGTTTATACCAGTGTGTTTAACTAAACTACTCGAGCGCGGGAAAAGTACGATCTAGACATAGTCGCGGGTCAATCATCCGGAAACGTAAGAATTTATTCAACACAACGATCAGAATCTCGATTAAAATGATAACGATTAACTAAAATTATAATAAAACACTTTTGTTTTTTATGATAAGACGATATTATTATCAATTATCACTTTCTCTTAATTCCCACTGTGGATGTCGAGATTCGCATCACATAACGAAACGACACGCACATCCTGATCTACGTATCTATCTATTGTCGTCTGCGGAGTAACTCACCACCCCCGTAAATTCACACAAACAATCTCACGACACGGCACTTCTATCTATGTAGCGGTTGCGTTAGGAGCCAGTAGCAGCAGCAGCAGCAGCAGCAGCGACACACCGCCGTACCGGGTCGCTGTAGCAAATACGACGGAACGTTCTTCGCCTGCGAGGAACGACGCTCGACTGGGGGCTGGAAGTTGGAAGTTGGAACGTGTGAACGCCGCTTGCCGCCGCGTCGAACACACGACACGGAACGACGGACCGACGAACCGACGAGCCGGCAAGAGCACCAGCGAGCGCGCGCACCCCGCTCTCTCACACTCTCTCTCTCTCTCTCGCACACGATGAACGCGAACGCGAACGCGACGGGCGGACCGAGTCGAGGCACCAAATGTTGCGCGCTGGCTGTAGGAGAGACGAGAAACGAGAGACGCGATACGAGAGAGCCGGACCACAGGACCAGTGATGAACAAAGTGATGAAGGGAGACGGTGAGAGACTGCGAAGACACCAGCGCGCGTCAAGAAACGGCGAGATATTATTCTGCAACGCGAAAATAATTATTGTTCATATCGCTATGCGGTATTTTACCTTTATATTGTCATGAGGGATATGATCGTTGCGTGACTGAAGATTCGTTTACTGGTATAGTAGCACCTTGAAAGAGGTAAAATCGACAAATACCATTTATTTTTTTATTCTTTTAGGGGGACACGACAAGATTTTAATTGACGATTATTATTCTAGTTTGATTGATGGACGTACATTAATTTTTTTTTTTTTATTCGCGATGATTACCTACTCGGTGATTCACTCTACAGTCGAAGCTTGTGTTTGAAATATTTCGATTTATTTCTCATATTTTCTGTTAATTTGAATCAAACCTCTGGGGTAGAATTTTGTATATTTTTTGCTTGCAATTTGGATTCGAAAAACATTTGAAAAAAAAAATTGTTAGCCATTTCCGTAATTGTTTCAATTGATTTTTAATAATTTAGTCAATTTTCGGTGATTCGTGTCAATAAGAAGTAATTTTTAATTCACAAACTTCGACTAGTCAATTTAACGAGCCCCCCCACCCCCCGGTGTTCTCACGATTTTACGAACAATTTTTTGTACACGCTTTTTTTTATTTAAAAAAAAAAAATGCGAGAGGTCATAATGTGTGTAAATAGAGAAGTAAGAAAGAAAAAAGTATTACAATATTGATATAGGAGTGAAAAAAAAAGAAAATACAAAAATGTATGTTTTGTATATTATGACTGGAAAGAAAAAAAATTAAACACTGTTATTGTTACTGATATGATAATTATAATACAATGTATCAACGAGAATTATTGAGATAATAAAATAAAGGTTTTACAATTAGACAAGACGATGTGACACGATCATTAATTTCCTGAAACTGATGTTTGTGCATGTAACATTGATCCGACACACGTGCCAAAGTGCGATCCATTGTCGCACGGCACGTCTGATGATAAAAGCATCATTTACCATGACGCAAATGCTCGACTCTAACAATGAATTACACAGCTGTACTTCTGCGTGAAAATTCATATAGTTTTTTTTTCTCTAAATTTCATGATATCTTGAATGAAGAGACCGCAGGGACTGCGGGAGGGGGGGCTGCCACCCACTCTATCCGTCCATTAAATCGATTATGAAAGGCGCCGCGATCTCTGGTTGCCCCCCCCCCCCCCCCTCCTCCTACCGCTTCTACTCCTACCCCAATTTTCTCAAGTAACGAGGAACTAGCGCGTCTTACTTTCCGTAAAGTGCATCGAAGAAACAATCGGGCGAGAGTCACGAATAGAGTGTGTGGTCCGCGTGGATTTAACGCGCGGCTGTCGAAGCGAATGTTAGTAGGCGGGTTTCTCGCCCGACTTCGTAGCCGTTGGCTAAAAATGTCGTAGCCACTTCTGTATAGTCGTTTCGTATTTTTATTTCTTTATTTTTCCCCTCAACTTTTTTTCATTCCTCTTTCTTTCTTGTTTTTATTTTTTTATTTTTATTTTTATTTTTTCTATATACCATCGAGGTGAAGCGAGTCGTGCCATTACCGACAACCAGGCACCGAGCTGACTCCGACTCTGTGCCGTCTCGGCTGTCTCTTTCCCTCTTTCTCTTTACCTCTTCTATTTACCCTCCGCACTGGAGAATTTCTTACTCTGTAGTCCGCACGGCGCATGCATATACACGTGTGTGTACGTTTGAATGCCTCGGTCTCTCGCTCACCGATAGTCAAACGTCCCTCACCTTCCCCCCTTCTCCTTGTCGTCCCTCCACACTTTACCCATCTACCATCCCTTCCCCTATCCTTGAAAGGGATGCACTTTCTCTTCATCTCGCTTCTACCCGCACTTGAAATAGACGCTTTTTCAACCACTGTACTCTTTCGCTTTCCTTTCGTGTCCCCCCCTGAGAGCGTAGGCAGCTATGAAATGGTCGAGGGAGACAAAAAAAATAATCTCCTCTAACCGCATATTCAAATTTAAGGGAAGGTTATCGTTATGTAGAAAGTTATCGGTCACCGTCTGTATGGGATTCATCTGTTTATTATCCAGATAAAAGATACCGTGAAAGAATTAGGCATGTCACGATATTTTTATAACACCTGCGTGGAAAGCTTGATTTTCGATGCCTGTGTCTGGTTTGGAAAGGGCCCCTTTTCAGATGAGTGAAAACACGTAATATTTCTTCACTATCGCGCAGGCGCACATCGTGCATTATCGTCATTATTTCACTAACAGGCATGCGCACATCGTGCATTATCGTCAATATTTCACTAACAGGCATGCGCACTTCAAGCAATCTACGTTTCTTCACTATCACGCACGCGCACTTTGAAATAAGTCAGTCGTTCAGTAGCGCCATCGGTCGGTGGCGACGTCCAAGCGTCCGCGACGTGGCGCCCCCAGGCGGCAGCGATGTGTCAACCTAGATTATCGCCTAACTTCGGGTTGGTTATGGTCGGCCATTTGCTCAGCTGTCAGATATTATTCGTCTGCATCTCAAATCAAGCTTTCCCGCAGGAGTTATAAAAAATATGGTGTGCGATAAGTGCGGATAGGCGACATCTGCCTCGTGTGAAGTTTGAATCACTCGCTCGGCTCGCACAGCATTCACACTCGTCTCGTTTCATCCCGCACTCGCCTGCGGCTCGTGAGTGAACGACACTAGACTCGTATGAATGCTGGCTGCTCGCCTTCGCTCGTGTTGCAAACTTCACACTCATCGGATATCGCCTTCTTTCCGCACTTATCACACAATATACTATTCTTTATTGTTACTCTTTCGCGCCACGCTATGACGTCACGATTCGGTATGACAAGGCCGCCATCTAGCGTCGATCGTGAAAACCCAATGAACGTTTCCGATCTTTGAATTTGAGCGTTGGTGCATAGTTTGTGGATTTTGACAATTGGGGATCGCTGAACGAGTGATTACGATTTGTTTACATCCCACGTTTTTCTAAAAAAAGATCATTTTTACGCTTTTGACGTGTGTACATAGATCGTCGGGTTACTTTTGTGGATTCCAACGTCTCTTACCCTCCCTAGTATTCTTAAGACACAGAAAATCAAATTGAAGATACAATTTTTCTGAAAGTTACTTTGCGATCATAAGAAACGATGTCGGACGTCTAATCACGAACGAACGGGGTGAGTGTTCAAAATTCTCATCGAGGTTCTCACAAATATTTGAATATCCAACCGTAATTGAGTTTGTCAGAATCAGAAAAAATGTCAAAACCGAACAACTTTTCACTCACACACTATTATCTCTTAAATTTTTTCATTCAAAATTAGTCAAACGCTTTTTTTACTAGTCGTGACGTCAGAATATATACAATAAACAGTCTAATATAACCTAACCTCCTCCTAACTCTAACCTCCAATAGAAATCGAAAACTAGGGACGACACTAGATGGCAGGCCTCTTATACAGACTAGTGATGTCATAGCTTGGCGCGAAACAAAAACAGTTTCGAGTACTAGATTTTTTACCGACACTCAGATCTCCAAATATCTTAGCCCACGGAACTAAATCCCCAAAAATAACTTCGTAGCCGAATTCTACATGCAGAAATGAATGAACGGCTCGGAATTTTTGTTCGGAATCGCATTTAGAATTCCGCTACGATTCTATCTCTTGGAATTGAGTTCCGTGGGCTAAGATATTCGGAAATATCTGAGTGTCGGTAAAAAATCGAGTACAGCACCCCCTTAATATCTTTTACTAGTTCTTCTTCGACTCAATCAGCATCTGGAAATCGCAGCAAACCCAATTACCTATACAAAATTTTGTTATCTATAAATCCTAATCATGTCTTTCAGTTTCAACTCATCGCGACGCTCTCATTCGTCTCTAATCGTAACTAAGCTCGCCGCGCGTCTCTATATTACCGACGGTGTATCGGACGGTGCTGTCTTACCGGGCGTCTTGTTAACCATCGAATCGCTCGCTTGCCGCCGTGTGAGACCCGCTCGAAAAAATCGAGAGGTAAAGAAGTTCTCGTTCGTACCACAGAGAGGGAATCAGGATAACTGCTTTGGCGTCGTATGCAGTGGAGGGAGAGAGGAATAACGATACGACTCGGACCCGATCGATGCCAGGGTCGCCAAGCGCAAATGGAGTGCCCTGAGTCGAAGTTTGTCGCGTCATGACTAATAGATGGCGGTAGGATCGACACTCACACTATAAAACTCTAATATCAATGATTCACACAGAGACGCACTGACGTCAGAATTTCCCGCATTCACAGCAGTCTACCGATGGCAACTACAAGCAACTGATGGTGGTTAGCCCAAAAAGGGTTATGTGACAAAGTTCAACCTTTCGTGGAAAGTACTTTCTCGTACGTTTGTAAAACTTACGAGTACAGAAAATACTTTCCCATTAGGCTTGAATTTGTCGCATTACCTTTTTTTGGCTAACTACATTACTTTGAATATGTTTATTTGAGGTTAGAGCGGGACGGGGGGATATTATTATTATTATTCATCTAGTTCAGCGTCATGGCTAACAGATGCGCCACTGTCGTTTGGTTACAGAGAATAGCGTTGGACATTGTCGGCCCTGATCGATGCGGGAGTTGTTAGTAGTCGCTGACGACAAGGCAAGGAAGCAACGGGCTTCGCGGGTGCCTCAATCGAGGTATTAAAAAAAAATAAAAATAGTGGTGCTGTTTTGATGTTTGTTTGTATCTCGCTATTCGCGTTGAATCGATAGAAACAAGCAAAGGGCACCGGATATCCTTAACATCGCGCGTTCTCCTCGACATCGTTCGAGGACAGAGATATTCAGTGCATAAACACTGCACGTGTGTTCGAATAGCTGGTATAATACGTCGCGTAGGAAAATAGCGAGGGGCCGTGCCGCTTTAGCCGATATCGTCGAGCGAGACTCAGACTAGTTTTATTCGAAGACTGGACGATCCCATGACGGTAGCAGGGCGAATCCCGACGGCAGAGTCATAACCGAAACAAAGAAAGGGTGCCAGCTGACAAAGGGAATCCCCGACGCCACCACATAGCGATCACCATCGTAG
This sequence comes from Euura saliciscinereae, assembly GCA_018420115.1. Taxonomy (NCBI): domain Eukaryota; kingdom Metazoa; phylum Arthropoda; class Insecta; order Hymenoptera; family Tenthredinidae; genus Euura; species Euura saliciscinereae. The sequence goes on along the minus strand of JAFFZH010015631.1, from coordinate 16,009 downwards.
CATGAAAATATGGATTTTAAAAGCGTTGTGTATCACGCAGCTAGAGATGGGAAACTAAAACGTCTGAAGGTCAGTTGAGAATTTTTTTCTACTTTAACTTTCATTATTTAGCGAACCGGAGGATTCGACGATTATTTTTAGTCCGAGGCGTCAAGCTTCAGTCGCTGGTCTTAAGATTGTTATCTCCGTAAATCGTCGCAATCGTATTAAGAGGCCTTTGTGGAAGATCGTGAATTAGATTCAGGACGAATCATCGGACATAACCTCGAAACCTTTACTGGGTACCGAACACCTGTATTTTTGTTTTTGTTTTCTTCTTTCAGACCGATGATAAGTCCGACAGTGACGCGAATCACGATCATTAATCATTATATACTTATTGATATTTCGTTGTGGCTTGTTTTTCCGTATATTTTAATAGCATGGGAATTAAACCCGTCGACGTCACACCGATTAGATCGATAAAGACTTTTTTTCACAATTACCGTGAACAATGTTAAAAAAAACACTCATCGAAATCAATTCAAATATATTCAAATTGCTTTTTTCTTGCATCAATCGATGAATCATTACTTTGGCTGCTATTTAGAAAATGTATACAATCGACAAAAAGGAATTAATCGACAATATTTAACCAATTGTGAAAATTGCGAGAGCAACAAAAAAAAGTCGTTCTCTCCGCCTGCGTCTCTACGTCTTCGAGTTCGCATCCGAAGCCCGAAGAGCAACAAGGCAGGCGGTTATATTTAGGAGTGGAAATGTTATAGCAAGTTTGAGGCGTTATGTGCAGAGGCGGGTCGAGAAGAACGTATGCTTTGCCGAGATTCCGTCTCGGGGTCATTGGGTAATACCAAGTTGCGAAAATTATCCTCAGTCTGTGCATGTTTTGTTTTTTTTCATCGAAATTACATCAGGAATTATCGCCACCATCTGCTCGGATGCACTTTATCTCGCAGACGCTACGTAACACGGCTCGGCCAGCCGTAGAATAAAAAAAATATACGTACCGTGTTCAGGTTCACTCTACGGAACGTTCTCTCTCTCTCTTTCTTGTGGACAGATGACTTATGTGACATAACGGTAGACAATACTTAGACGGGCAATTAGTCGGAACGGTTCGTTACAGTTAATTAATACTTCGAGATATAAAGGTGTTTGTGAACTTATTTCATCAATTTTTTTTCTATTCTCACGTGTTACGGACTATTTTCTAGATCATGGCTGCGCTACTAATTGAGTCATTCTATTTATTCTTCTTTTGATTTATTCATTTCCTAGAATCGTGATAATTAAACACCGCGTTGGTTTATGTAATATAAACTTGAAATTAGAGGGTGATTAAAAATTCTCGAATATTTTACATGGTCAAAACTTGTCTCCATAAAATTATGATTCATATAGATTATTTATAATTTTCTTTTGTCCTCAATCATTATGAATAATGAATAAAAATGTATGTGTTATTTTTGGTTTTATTGTTCTTTATAAAACATGATAAATAAAAGACAATTGATGAAATATAAAAATAAATAACTAAATATGATATCAGTTTATATTGTTATATTTATTATTCATTATTTATTTTATATTTATTATTATTATTATTATTATTATAAACGACATCATTTCTCAAAACACGTGGTTCAAGATGAAGTAAAATGTAGGGATTTGAAAAAAAAACATCCGTGTGAGAAAAAGTTATGATCAATTATTAAAATTCAACGAAAGATTTGTGTTACCCATTAGCAAATAACTTGGTCAAAACGATTCTTTTTTTTTTTTTTTTTACAACCCCAGTCTGATCTTGTGTTACGACGAATTGATTACGAGACTTGCTAAAAAAAAATGAATGTAGGTTGTATTGCGTATCGAATTATCGCGTGAATCAAGCTGAGACCTAGTTTGATTATCAGACGTCGCGGTGTGACCGAGCGTAGGGATGTGTATTTTGTCGATTTGCATACGAGTCATTCAACAGTTAAAAATGTTTGTTAGTTTCGATGTTTATTGAATCATTGTTTTTTTTTTAAAATAAATCGACCTTGAACTTAGTGTCTATTAACGAATTCCCTTGACGTCTTATATATTCGAGATTCAAGCAAGACAAACTACCGATTATGAGCTGTACTAAACAATCGATCTAAAATTCAAATCAATTGATGATAATGAGGACAATTAAATCGCAGGCGGAAAGAATAAAAATAAAACTATAACCCCTACGACCCCCGCAACTTATCTTATAGTCATCTTATATTTTTATACCGATAGAAAAGCGCATTGAATATATTTCTAGTACCGTCACACTCGTCGATTTATCGATTACAAGAACCGGCGTCGTTTTCGTGATTGATATTCCGATATATATCGATTTTTAATTGTAACAAATCGACGCCATTGTTCGTTTGGAATGCATCAATATAAATTCAATGCTCGTTACCTGCATCCTGCATACGAAATTTTAAATGCCATGCCTGGCGACTGCAGTGTGATAATTAAAACAACAACAACAAATTAAATTCTTTGAACAAAAACAAATTTAAAGAGCAAAAAAATTCGATGAATCTGAGTGAATAGGTAGAAAAATATCCAATCATTGCGAGCTATTAATCAGAGTAATTACCTCAGAGAGTGTCATAATGACACAATAAATGCATACTAGGTAGAATTTTTAATAGCAAGATCGTCGCGTGATCGGAGTTCCTTGACCGCTATGCGAGTATAAAAATCGATAAAGATTTTTATTTTTTTATTTTGATCATTTAGAAAGGTGAAGTATCTAGCAGTATCGACGATAATTATCATAATCCTGGCGAGAGAGAGAGAGAGTATTTCGTCTACAGACGCACGTGGGCCTCATCGATTATGCCCCTCGAGGCTCAAGGTCTTTCTCGATATCGACAACTAGCCGCGAGCAAAGGCCTCTATTACCGATTACGTGGAGGATATTAGGCCGCGGATATTCGGTATTTTGACCTTCGTCGATGGTGTAGAAAGAAAATTCAATTCTCCGTCTTCAGCACGTGTCTCTTTCTCGTACCATATCTGTGTATAACCGGGAATTCTAACTGCATTGCGACAAACTATCGGCAATCCCAGATTCGACAAAGGGAGAAATAAAGAGAATTGACCTACTATAAATCGATTTCTTCGTGTCCGGGGAAATCCTGTAAACGGAGTTTTATCGAATGAAACTTGTTGCTTTACGGACTTTTTTTTTCGAACGATATTGTATATATGGGGGATTCCACGTCAAATCGACCAAAAAAACGAGATTTTTTCCCTGACCCCTTTCGATCTGCTTGTCCTTTTGCATAGTCAAACTACATGTTGAAAGGATGAACTGTGATTTTTTTCAGATTTTTTCGACTCATCATTCTATCACGAAAAATAATCGAATAAATTGATTTTTTTTTTTTTGCGCCTACATAGCTCAAAACGTGAACGATGTATCAAAAAAGTTCCAATACCCAAATTTTGGGGCTTTTTGTGAACTTTTCGAGAGTATTTTCATCAGATTTTTAATACCCCGTTCAAGTGTAGTTTTAATACAAAATGAGTGTAAATCATTCATAACTCAAAAGTGCCCTGATCGAATTGACTGAAATTTATACACAACGTGTCTTTCACAATGCCGAAGGTTGTCTGAAAATTTCAAAGTGGGCCGAGCAGTGGTTCAGGAAATGCATCAACAAATATTCGCACAGTGGCAAGAATTCGACGATTATGAGGTCGCAAAAAAGTTTTTTTGGCCATGATTCGAAAATTCAAGATTAATATTCATTATTCTTGTCTGCCTACTTGCGATCGCCCTTGAATTTTTGAACTGCGGCCGAAAAAACTTTCTGGCGACCTCATAATCGCCGAATTCTCGCCACCTTGCGAATATTTGTTGATGTATCTTTTGAACCACTGCTCGGCCCACTTTGACATTGTCAGACAACTTTTGGCATTAAAAAAGACATGCTGTGTAAAAATTTCAGCCAATTCGATCAGGGCACTTTTTTGTTACTGAAGATTTTCGAAGATTTTTCACCAAAACCGCAGTTTCGCGAGGCACAAAAAATTGCTCAAAATTATTTTCAGAAATTTCAAAGAAAGACGCGAAACTTTTGTATGAGAACTTTTTTCATTGCTCATCTGGATTTCACGCTATGTTGGCTTGAAAAATCCAAAAAACGCTAAAAGCTGATTATTTGACCAGCTGTAGTGAAAAAATACTCGGTCAGAAAAATCTGAAAAAATTCACAGTCGATCCTTTCAACGTGTACTTCCACTGTGTAAAAGGGCAAACAGGTCAGAAGGGGTCAGGGAAATGACGTAGAATCCCCCATATAATAGTCGGTATAGAATCACAATTTACCACGTTGTCATTTGCTGAATCATCATTGGATTTTATTTTTTTTTTTATCACAATCGTCGATACGCTGCGATTGATTTTTTATTCATGCAATCAGGTCTCGCCTATAAAGACATTTGAAAAGCACTAGACTTCGGCCTTGCTGATATCAGCCAATCATTACACAACTCTTCACTCGGTGATACAATCAGCGCTTAAGAATGCAGCTATGGACTCATTTCACACAGTATCACACCTGTTCAAACCCAGGCGTAGTATTTTAGTAAGGCGCAATAACGAAATCCTGATCGCCTTACGAGTGATAGCATATCATTATTAAGAAAGCGAACTTTCTCATACTTCCATTCGGCAAAACATTAAAATCATTGCCTCTAGATAATATGAATTATTCTAGCCAAACGAAGTGTCCGAAAACCCGGAATGAGGTGTCATTTCATTTGTGATGGAACCATTCAAGCTTTCACAGAATCGATTTTCCTGTGAATTTATAAGCTTAGTCAAAATATATGCGGCATTCCACGCCAACTCGACCAGTGTTAAACCCCGATCATCTCAAAATCATCCCATGTTTTTTTCTAACATTCTACTCAGTAAAAAAACGCGTCCTGAATTTTTTTCAGATTTTTTTATCAAACCGTTAATTTGTTATGAATTTTTGGAGTTGATTGAGAACACCCCTTTTTAAAAATCTGAAAAAATTCTCGAAAATCCAATCGATGACACAAAACAGCCCTCGTTTAGGAAAACGTGGGCCGAATTCTTTTTCTATTGTTTTTACACTTAATTCGGAATTTTTTAATTTCAAAAACTGTAATTAACACAGGATCAAATTGTAAGCGTCAAATAAGGGTCATAAATGGTGAAACCGAACGTTTCCGAGTAAATTGAACCTTATTTGACACTTGAAATTTGATCCTGTGTTAGATATGTAGCGTCACACGCTGACACCGTCTTTGTGTGACTGATTAAAGAGATGGGGTTTAAGTTTGTAATAATTCTGTGCACTGATGTTAATGTAAAAATAAAACTTTCGTATATATTCTTTGATACGCTTAACACTAGATACACTGTTTGATATAATTAATGTTGAAATTGTGGATTGCTGACTAATGTGTTTTAAGTTGTGATGGAAAGAAGGTTAAGTTGTTTTTTGAGAATTATAATTTGTGATTCTTTGAAGATGTGTTTAAATTTCTAAGTTCTTTCTTAGTTGAATTATAATTCTTGACTCGTTCTTGTTAATTTTAGTTGTTTCTAGTTTTAGTTCTTAGACAAGACTGACTTTGATGTTGAGGATTTTTAGTAAGGAAAGGTTTGGGGATGATTTTTGAGTAAGAGTGGGAAATTGTTAATTGTTTTGGATTGGTTGGTAATTTAATGGAAGGGATGGTTTTTCCAGGAGGAGGAGTTTTTTGGGGGTTGGCTCTAAACGTATATGAAATCTTCTCAGAAAGACTATGTGAATAAATAGCAACTTTATGATGTCCACTCGGACGTGACGACAACAATAGACCCGTGGATTTTGAAAGTTCTTGGAGAAAGTTGTAAAGAAAATTTAATTTTAACTTTATGATTCCACATTTGGTCACCAAATGTGGCCGAGAGTCTTAGGGAAGTTAATACAATAGGCCGGGTTACTTTATGGCCCGGTCGATGGGGCCCGACTAGCCCTTTGTTTGAAGGGATCTAACGGTACCTTTGATATTTTACATTTGATATAGAAATAAACATCTTAAATTAATTATTTTTGAATCGAGCGTGTCTTGGCACGCAACAAGATAATTTCAGTTTAAAAAATTAGGAAATTTCGAATTGAGTGGAAAAAAATAGAAAAAAAATCCGGCCCACGTTTTCTTAAACGGGGGCTGTTTTGTGTCATCCACTGGATTTTTCAGAATTTTTTCAGATTTTCAAAAAGGGGCATTCTCAATCAACTTCAAAAATTCATAACAAATTAACGGTTTGATACAAAAATCTGAAAAGAATTCAGTACGCGTTTTTGACTGAGTAGAATGTTAGAAAAAAAAACTGAATGATTTTTAGATGGTCGGGGTTTAACACTGGTCGAGTTGGCGTGGGATGCCCCATATATAACCGTATGTACAAATTTGGAATTACCTAGGGGCTTTACCTGATTCTCGATACAATTCTATATCTGATTTCCAGCTGATTTCAGGAGTGAATAGCCCCTCGCAAATTACAATTTTTCACGATATTCAGATACGTTCTTGCTTGTTTTTTTTCCTAAACAAAATGTCGAAAGCATAGAGGACGATGATTGAAAGATAGCAAAATTAATTACGAGTCTTCTTCTCAAAATGAGCTTCGAGCTATATCTAGTCTTGAGTCCCGGTTGCACGTTTGCTTTTTCTCCATTCTTCACAAAGTTCTTGTGTATTTCGTGGACCCACATTGTCGCTAATTATTTATACATATCGGGTTCAATCGAGGTGGACCCGAATGCGAGGAGGGAATTTATATACATACATATATGTATATTTGAAAGTGAAATTTTTCATTGAGCAATTCACGCGCGCGTCCATGGTCTCTGAAGATCGAAACCAAACAGCGCCGAGATATACTTATTACGTAAGAATATCTCTCCTCAAGCGTCGTCGTGACTGGTCGATGTTTTTTTTTTCTTATTTTTTCTGGATTACCGCATCTTGGACTCGTTTATTTTTTCACACCGTGAATATAAATTTCTCGCATCACCTTACCTAATTCTCTGGTTCAAGGGTAAAAAAAGAAAAAAAAAATATTAAGTGGGATTTAACGAGTACCTACTTCTAGTTTATAATGCCAGCATCGTAGTTTTAGCTCGTGAACTTCTAGGGTTCCTGCAAATTGATGCAAATTACTGTTAATATCATCACATGACTGTGTTTAAACCCGTTTTATTATGTGTTATTGGGAAATTTTTCTTTCGGAGTCCGAAGAAACCTTGAAGCGTACGGATTTAGGTTAACTCAAACATCGACGCTCCGCCTCTACTCGGCCCATTTACCAAAATAAAACATACGTACAAAACAAACGCAAAAAAAAAAAAAAAAGAAAAAAAAAACGTATAATCGAGACACAAATTGCCCTAGGGACATTACCGATATTGTTTTAATTTTTAATTTATCTGTCTGTACAATCGACGGATAAAAAAAAGAGAGAGAGAAACAGACAAGTTATAGGTACGTGTATACCAGAGCGTTAATAAATTGAATGAAAAATAATTTGATATGAAGGTGTAGTCAGTAATAATCGACTACGTAATACCAACACCGGGAATCCGGCCCCTTGAGTCACTTCTGCAAAATATGTAAATGAATATCTTTTTTCTTTGTCGTCGAAAAATTATTCCGATCATTAGTATAGATTGGACGTTTTTATTGGATTCAGAATTTTTATTCAAGTATCTTGCGTCTCAGCTTCGATCTGTTTACGACTGTATTGAATTTCCTTCGTCGATAAAAAAGAATGAAAAAGAAAACAAAAAAAAAACCATTATACTATTTCTTGTGTCTCGCCGATTAGTCACAACAGTCGTTCGTCGAGCGCATATTGCGCAACGAATGTGTGTAAAAATTGATTAGGTGTGGAAGAGGACGACGAGCTGCGGTATAACTCGATAGGAAGAAGACGTCATCGAATTACCTTGACACCACTCGCGATCGTGTGGCGAAATCTTATTCCGAATATATATATCGAGCAGTAGTGAATTGTGGGGCACCAGGAGGTAGTCACAAGAGTCGTCTTACCGTTATATAAAAAGAGAACTGTAAAAGACAGAAGAGGCGATTCTTTTGTGTTTCTGAAAACGTCATGAAGTCCAAAGTCTGCAAAAGTAAACCAAGCAAAATTTCTGTAACTTCTGTGTACAAGCGATGCCGGAATCCTGCCACTGCGCATCGGTTATGGCGACAAACCTAAGTGCATCGGAGACTCTCGTACCACGGTTCTAATATTACTCGACCTGTAATGCTATGCGTGGAATAAACTATGAGTCAGACCAGATCCTCTGGAGATCGGGCACTGCCCCGTATCATTGTCACAAAGAAATATCACGAATTCAAAAGTCGTACCACCACTTAAACCGAGAAATATACTCATCTTCTTAATCCTGAATGCGAGGGTCAAAAAGACTTACTCATGATTTGAGCGATGCAACATTTTTTTTTTTTTTTGTTCAAGTGCTTCAAATTATTCATTTGATTGTAATGGATTTATTGTATTGTTTTCAAGTCAATTAATTTCTCTCAATTCAAGTGAGTATATGAAACTTTCAAGCAGTTTTTTTTATTTCCTGTTTATTTGATTTAATTAATCAAACTTGGATTTTTAATTAATTTGCCTCGGATCGTAAGTATTCGCTGTTTGAAAATGTTCATGTATAATATTCTGTTAGTTAAAACAAATTCAGCATAACTTTTGCAAGCTCCGATGAATTCAATTCTGAAATAATCACCACTTGATTCTAATTATTCTAATTATTCCTCATTATTGACAAAGTTGAATTGAAATTATGTTTATCGTGAACCAATATTGACACTCACGTTCTTATTGTACGTCTAACACAAAACAGTACCGATCGTGAGACTAACGCTGGGTTTCATGCTGGTAGCGAGTCACTTTTCTCACTATCAGTCACTTCTTTCAATTTAATTCACTTTTTCCAACTTATTCCAAGATTTGATCACACTTAAGGCACTTTTTTGGTCCCAATTTAGTTTCTCACTGCCAAAATATCTTCTTTTTTTTTCTCAAATCTGTTCGATATCATGAAAAATTGCTTCAAATTATTCTTGTGTTCGAATACAATTAGATTTACAGCCCATTGCAACGACAGAATTGACGTATTTACCGAGTTATGATTGATTTTTCCCAGTCACTTCATTATTTTGGGCCCCTCTATCGCTACCAGCCCTGACAATGAGTATAAGGGAAGTAGCTTGCGAGTTTTCGATCTACGTTCCAACTCCTTTTTTATGACCGATCGATATAAACGGAAGTTTATATTCCCGACCTCGTGTTACTAGATGTATATAAATTTTACTATAACCTGACCCAACTCTATGTTCCTACAGTGAATAAAATCGATGAGTCAGAGATTTCCTCGGTGTATTGTATCGTACGGTAGTTACAACTCGGATAACAGTCTGTGAACAAAAAAAATACGTTGTTGTATTATGTTGAGGAAGGTTTTTCAAATCACGGGGAATAACCTCCTCGTTTATTATCCTTCTATTCCTATACAGATATTATAGATTCTTGTTATCATCAACTCTGATGTAAATATTCATGTTGTTTGCATCTCTTCGATCTATACTGTATACCAAGCCAGGCATTGTGGCGCCTTATACGCTTTATGCGCCAAGGCCCGTAACCATTAAAGAGATGACGTACGACCGCCAGGAACAGAAACTCCAGACTTTCAATGTCAATTTAGTCGTGCGTTGCCTCCGGGATGATCGTTGATAGAATTATGGTAGAGAGCCAACAAAAAATATAGACACTGGGGCTTTGTGGTATGTACATAAAGGTAATGGATCTCAGCCGGGTTGCCATACCGTTTGATTCAAAGCAAATGTCGAAAGTTTAGTCTCGCAATTGTAGCAAAAAAAAAAAAATTGATCGTTTCAGAATTTCCAGGAACCGGTTTATGGGAATTATTAATTACACGTGCGACAGCAAAATAACGATAATATACAATTTTATCTATAATTTATACACTATACACGATCGTAGTGCAACGGTCAAACATGAAAAAAAAGTCGATAATTATCATCCAAACAATATCAATATACTCTACAAACTGTTTTTTCAAGTCGATCGTACCTATACATACAAATGAAGCCAGATCAACCGTAGGGTAGATTAGAATCTATATCAGTTTCTGTTATATAAATTTCGGAGAATTTATAACAGTAAAAAAAAAGTACAAACATGTTTCAATGCTCACGACTAATGCGAGGAAAGTATTGAAATTTAATTCCAGATACCCGACTGAAAAGTAGGTAAAAAAAAGTTTTATTGATGGTTTTTCCTCATCGAGTATTAAACGACTTCACATGTTCATGATAACATATTTATATTATTCAAATAAAATCGAAAACAATGAAACAGGGCAACAAGTGAGATTATAAATCCTCCGAGAATAATATCACTTTGTGTATATGACGCGGAAATTTGATGCGCATGTTGATATCGTGTGTAACTAACAATAAAAGTCCAATCAAAACATATTTGGCACGCGATTAAGACAGACATAGAAAAATAATGATTTCATTGAAAATTCCAACACGGCGTTTTTTGTTTTTGTTTTTTCCTTTCTATACTGTAACAGTCTAATGGGGTAACTGCACCTTCGGAAGTTGCATCATAATTCTAACAGTGCTAGAAGAATATTAAAATGCTTTGAGTATAGCTACTGAAAGCTATATATACGTAAATCTACCTATGGATAGCAACATAGTTGCTCAATGAACGTGCGATCACGGTTCTTCAATCCCGTTTAATACCGTGTACCTACAGGGTGACCCATGTCATGTGTCGATAATGGGAGGGGCATAACTTTGAAACGGTCAGATGTAGATTTGACGTCAAAAACGCATTTCGAAGCTTTGAAATGCGTTTTTGACACATCTGACCGTTTTAAAGTTATGCCACTCCCATTCTCGACAGATGAAAGGAGCCACCCTGTATATCAGAATTTTATCATTTTTCTTCTTTTTGTGTCTTTCACATTACATTTTCGACGATTAGAAGATGAATAAAAAAAAATCGCAAAATTAAGTTGATTCAAGTAATTTTTTATAACACCTGCGTGGAAAGCTTGATTTTCGATGCCTGTGTCTGGTTTGGAAAGGGCCCCTTTTCAGATGAGTGAAAAAACGTAATATTTCTTCACTATCGCGCAGGCGCAATCGTGCATTATCGTCATTATTTCACTAACAGGCATGCGCACATCGTGCATTATCGTCAATATTTCACTAACAGGCATGCGCACTTCAAGCAATCTACGTTTCTTCACTATCACGCACGCGCACTTTGAAATAAGTCAGTCGTTCAGTAGCGCCATCGGTCGGTGGCGACGTCCAAGCGTCCGCGAAGTGGCGCCCCCAGGCGGCAGCGATGTGTCAACTTAGATTATCGCCTAACTTCGGGTTGGTTATGGTCGGCCATTTGCTCAGCTGTCAGATATTATTCGTCTGCATCTCAAATCAAGCTTTCCCGCAGGAGTTATAAAAAATATGGTGTGCGATAAGTGCGGATAGGCGACATCTGCCTCGTGTGAAGTTTGAATCACTCGCTCGGCTCGCACAGCATTCACACTCGTCTCGTGTCATCCCGCACTCGCCTGCGGCTCGTGAGTGAACGACACTAGACTCGTATGAATGCTGGCTGCTCGCCTTCGCTCGTGTTGCAAACTTCACACTCATCGGATATCGCCTTCTTTCCGCACTTATCACACAATATACTATTATTGAACCTATATTTCAACTTGTGTGTCTCACAATCAGATAGTTTCAGTCGCGTGACTTTCAACCGGTATACATCACATCTTGCAAACCACCTATAGAAGTTGTCTTGCGCAAAAGTAAGAGAGTCGATTTAAAAACTCTTTAAAGGCGCAGCTAGAAAGCGAAGCGTGAGGTCTCTTGCACGACCTATCCGCGTGTGCATTGCTCTCGCAAATGTTAAGATCGAGCGTTAGTTGTAATGTATTCAGACAATGTGTAGGTACTTTTAGATGAACTTAATTAATCAGCTTTATAAAACATTGTGAGAAATCGAGGAAACAAATTCTCGCCTGGGTTCATCGAATCCATTGATAATAAGAGAAGAAAAATGATAAGGACCCTCGACGTACAAGAAATCTGCGGATATTGCGTAGAACGAACAGTAAAAAAAACTGGTACTCAATGGTTATAACACTCTCTCTCGTAATTTACTCAACTCCTCGAACACCTTGAACTCGGATGACCTGAGCGTGTAATAATTAATGACGACGGTGGGGAGGGGAAACGGTGGGCCCGTCGAACAAATCGTATCTAGACCTGAGGAGGTGTACCGGCTCTCTTCCGCATTCGAATCAAGGCGAAGGAGTCATTGGGCCAGAAGAAACTCAGTGCCAATAAGAATTCGCGTATCGTATCGATAAAGAAAATCTACGTTTAATCGAATTCGTAATTTATTCAATATACACTTGTTTATTGTTCGCTGATTGTCGACTCGTTCACCTTGGGGATGTCCAAACGAGACCTGATACAGACGGGATTGATGGATGAAGGGACCCGCGTGTTTGACGCAATTCGAATTACGACCCAACAACGATGTACACACACTCACTCTTGTTATTCTCCATCCTGTTCACTACTGCCGTTGATATATCTGCGGCAATTGTTCAATGAAGGATCGATTCGACATCGTTTCCTCTCTGCGTATCCCGGTATTATTTATATACCTTATAACTCTATGTCTCATCAACGTCATACTTTACGAGTATACATACGTGGGTATAGATTGAATCGTAACCGAATCGGGGACGAGCTTCCGGGGGCAACTGCGACGGTTATAGTCGCTTTGATTGCTCTGAGATCTATCAATTCGATACAATCGTTTCTCTCTGTCTTTCTCTGTAACGTATCTCCGTTGGACTTCTGCCAATATCGAACGTCCCCAGAGTGACCCTACTAGTTCTCACAGTGTCGATCGAGATTAGACATTATTTTACACTGTATCCGGGTTATCCAAATGAAAATTAATTCTTCTCCGAATTCTTATTAACTCTAGTCAAGGGAATAGTCACTTTGAATAATTTCGAGAGTGTTTAAGATTTTTTTCACTTCTTCTACCCTGGCGAAAGTGAAGTGTGAATTACGGACTGTGCATGAAAATTGCGTGAAGTGTGAAACTGTGAACACCTGAATCTCTGGGAGGTATTGGTTCGTCCGTAGTCCGGAAACGAGTGACACGACCACCGCGTCGTGCTCGAATATATATCCTCCTAACGCGATTACCTGGCTGTGAGAAGCAACGCCAGCGCCGCCGCGTGGCGGTCACGGGTACTAAAACTTGGTGTGTCGGAAATGTTCACCGATGTGCATCAAGTGTGCGCGAAGAAGTGGTCACGGCCCGGAGTATTCGCAGGTGTTCGGGACTCTGACTCTTGTTTCAAAATACATTTCATGAAGCGTGCAGACACTTCCCGAACGGCTCTCGAACATCTTTTTGCACACTTCATTTTCGCCAGGGTATCTCACAAAATATAACTTTTTAACATTTGTTAGACTTTTTTTTTTGTCATTTATGATTCCGAAGCAGATATTTTTACAGGTTTTTCAATTTTTATTTTCGATCAGAAATCTAATGAAACGCGAACACCTTGTAGATTTGATAGGAGAATAGGAAAAATGAGAAAAGTTTCGTATTGATTTTTAAATTGCACGAAAACGTTTTGTTTCAATTTTTTGTGTGGTAGTGAAGGTAACAGGCTGGTGGAAGTGAATCTGAAAAAAAAAATCATGGAATATCCATTTCATGCGGTATGAGAGAAACTTGAAAACAGTCAAGGGGCCACCTTGTCCATGTTATTATGCACTGCCCCATATACACTGTACTTGAAATTGTATTATTTTACCTGAGAAAAACATCTCGAACAAATACCGGGCTTTATCTCCGAATCGGGTAAACATACCTTACACGATTTATTTTCATGCAGAATCTGCAGCGTAATTTTTGTTGTCATCGCATCGCATTATATAAAGAGGTGTGCCGATTTAATCACGTGACCGTGAATTCCCAATCATTTAAAAACGCGGATAAACAATGAGTGATAAATATTTTTCAACATCTCTTTTCTTTTATTCAATCAGAATATTGTTTGACTCACAAACTCTGTTACTTGAATATTATAATCGAGTAAATATTTTTCTATTCAAATGAATAAAAAGTCAATAAAGAATTGATGGTTGTATCACAGGAAAGAAAAATATTAACTTAGTTATATTCGAGTAACAGATTTTTGAGTATAATAAAACAAATTTTTGTTTCACGCGTACACTGTTAAAAATTTGTGATTAAGATTCATTAAAATGTATGTGAAGCAATTAACATATACAGAGTGAATTCCTAAAGTATAAATATACTTTTTGTATGTTAAAAATCAACTGTTTCAATATTTGAATATTCATATAACAGTCTCGAAGATACAAAATCATTCTGAAACTTCATAGCCAATATTATACTAAATTTCACGTACAGAATGTCTTGAAAATTCGACTGAATACTCATATGATGTGAAAATTCGTGATAATTTCATTTAAAAATGGGTTCCCATTGGTGCAATAATTCCCGAGTCAGATCTTAAAATATTGCAGAATCGACCAAAAAATTAAAATTTTAATTGGATTGACTGTTGATAATCGACTGAAATACCATTTGTCACTGAAAATTAAAAAAGAATTATTCTCCAAAACAATTTCATAAATTTAGCAGAACCATATGAATATTGAGATATAGTGATTGAAAACTCGGTATATTTTTTTTCAATATTAAGACACAAATATGAAATTTAAAGATTTTTTTATATTAATTTCATTTCAATCACGAGGATTTGTAAATTTCATTCCTGTTCATATGAGAAATTTCAAGATATTTTTAACAGCGATAGACTATAGTATCCATCGAGCGGACACGTAGTGGGTATTAAATCTTTCGCCATCGAACGAACTCGTTGTACAGCAACGGTACCGCAGAGACCAGTTTCTTCATTCGTTCGATCACATCACCGTCCGGGCAACGGTCTCAACTTTGCCCACAATCATTGGCGATTCTCTGATAACCGTTTTACTGTGAGAAAGAGAGCGATTGAATGAAATTAAAAAATACGACAATTGTGAATCGCGGATTGTTATCGCGTTCGCATCGATTGTTGCAGAGGTCGCGCAATTGCTCGTGGATATACGGTAAATTAGATCGGGTCACCGGCGCCCCAGGTCGTATATTCAATCGAAGGACTCTTTCAGTCAGAATTTGATTTATAAACGCCCACGAGAATCCTTTGTTAACTATCTTTCATTTATAATATAAATTTTAATGAATGGATGGATTAATCAATTGATATCAACGTTTGTAACGTCCAATTTACATTTTCAACGACCATGCACAACTTCTTGTTAGCCCATGAATATTCCCTTTTTTTTTTTGTCTTTTTTTTTCTTTTCATTATACCTACCGGAAACTAAGAGACGCAGTGTACAGTTAGTTTATACTCAGGGATATCAAGAATCCCACGGTATATGGAAATAGAAACCAATTTGATAGTACTGTTCAATAAATTTATAAAGCATATTTTGTGTATAATTATGAAGGCTGTACAGGCCAACACAAGGGACACACGTATCAGATTATCTGTACATCTCGAATTTCATAAATCATACACAATTAGAAAGTTGTCAATGTATAAATCGATTACATATCTAACGTTCAATTATCAAGGACCAAAAAAAAATCCGATTAAACACGCCAATGAATATGCGTGAACATACATTATATATATTTTTTTTACGATTCGACTCAACGTCTATGCATAGCTGAATGACCGACACAACTGATTTCGAGTTATACAATTAATGTTCGAGTACTTTATTCGTGCACCAA
>JAFFZH010015630.1:158719-170732 GCA_018420115.1 Euura saliciscinereae | reverse complement strand
GCTATCTGCAAAAGGCTGCATCGTGTTTTCCGCGCCACCAGAAGTTGTGATGCTAAATTTCGGATCCTAATATCTGTTCAAAATTCTCTCAAAAACATTTTTGTCTTCTTCTTCATTCCAGCCCCTCATCGCCGTAGTATTTATATACCCTACAGAAGTACAGACAATTTTCTAACGGACTGGAGTTTGATGAAATGATTTGAAAATAAAAATTCTAATTGAGTGAACGAGACTAAAAAATTGTTGTCAGATAATATACAAAAACTGTCATAGAAAGACTTTCAAAAATTATTATTTAACTTTGAAGTCGAAAATTCTGGTCAAATCCGAATAGTTTGGGGTGCAAATAGGTACTAAGCCGACACTTTGTATTTTCAATCTCAATACGTTTTGGTACCAATATGATATTGAACTCGTAGACATGAGGCTATAGGATTTGCATCAATTTCGAGCACTCAAATCTTTTCGGTGATGATTATCTCAGTGTTCGGCATAAGCAGTAATAATTCGATAGATTTAATAATAAAATTCTACCAGCAGTATCCCGAGGGCTGAGCAATATCGTCGATGATTTACAATATTGGAAATACTCGGAATATCGTATTTATTTAAATTGCCTCTAAGCTTCTCGCTTCTCAGGCATTCAATACGCGTGAAATTAACATAAATACGTTCAACTAACTACATAACCCTCCGATATTGCTTCTGGATCATATTATAATATCTTAGGTACAAGGATTCATCGGATTCCTCACATTATATATTACTCTTCGGAAATTCTCATCGATAAAAATTACTGGAGGTAATTTTCCCTTACGTTTACAGTTGCTACTCCAACAAACATTTTCCTGCCTCCCCAAGAATCGTCACGCGAGTCAGAATTCTTATCCGCAATTTTACAACGTCGCGTATTTCGTGGAAAGATGAAACGAGCATGTAATAAAGATAGACGAAGAAGGAAATGGAAATAATAATAGAGGAACTGTCACACGTTGTATCGAGTCGAACGTGCGACACGAAGGGAAACGGTTCGCTAAGATTTTATCACCGATCCGCAAAGTCTGACGTATACGTGCAGCGTATAATCTCCCATAGATACAATGAAACAGTTTGTCTCTCCCTCATTTTCCTTACCTCGTTCCACCAATTTTCCTCTTTCTTCCGGAACGCATTGATTTTACGACCTGGTAGTTACGACAAAATCTCTCCAGGCATTCCATTTCCATTTTTAGAGCTTTTTTTTGCGGCCAGTGAAACGCAGGATATGCGTCAATTCGACTCAACAGAATAAAAACGAGAACTTTTATATTTTGTATGAATTCCAGGTGGTCCTCCGGGACACAGCGAGGTCGCATCGATGCTGAACGCAACTGACGTTGGTGACTGTTTGGCAGCTCGTCGGCAGGTCGATTTGGCAGAAATATCGCAGGGTCTTCCCCACAACAACGAATACGAATTGATAGCATTTAGTCATTTTACATTCTCAAGAGTTTACCCGGTCGATCTTGGCCTGGGTAAACGTGTAGTAGAGAAACCGATAGGATTCAAGAGAAAAGACCTCCTCGAAGCACTCGCCAAGGCTGTGGACATGCTCAACAGAAACATCACCCTGACCACCAAGTACACGGTGGAAGATTTCCTCGAAGGACTTTACAGAGTCGAACCGACCACGGGAACACAGTACGAAATGTACTTCAGAACGAAGAATTTGAACAAAAGTACTCAGACAACGTCGAACGGTTACACGAAAGTGACGTTGATGAGGCCCTACACACCGATACAGTTTATAGCCATGGAAAAGCAGCCGGCTAAAGAAAAGGAGCTGATCCACATTATCCTGCCACTTTCGGGAAGGACGAGTACCTTTCAGAGTTTTATGGACAAGTTTGTTAAAATTGGACTTAAGAATGATAAGAGGGTACATTTGACTGTGGTCTACTTCGGTACCGAAGGGTTATCAGAGGCTCGTGCAATAATGTCAAGGGTTTTGATGACCCGGGGAAGCGGTGGAAGCAATCAAAACCTCAGGCTGTTGGCGCTCAACGAAACGTTCTCCAGGGGAAAGGGATTACGGGTTGGGGCTGAAAGAGCCTGGGGTGGTGAGGCCGACGTTCTTCTCTTTATGTGCGACGTCGACGTAGTTTTTAGCGCAAGGTTTCTAGACAGGTAAGAGAACACTTCATAAAAATATTTTCACAAATTTTCAGGTGCAAGGGGGGGGGGGGGGGGGGGGGGCACATGCATTTTTTTTACGTTTTTCGAATGCAAAAGCTCATTTTTTACACCAAAAAGCTCATTTGCACAAACAAAAGCACATCTTTCGTATCTTGAGAACCATTTGCCTGATCAGGATAAAATTTTACACACACAGAGAGAGAAAGAGAGAATGAAAAATCATGAGTGGAAACTTTTTCGCAGTGTGTACTTTACTAACTGGGAAACTGTTATGCATATTCAATGAATGTAAATATGAGATTTTAAATTGTGAGGAAGAATTCTGGCTTTTTATCGGAGGGTGAAATTTCCACCCCAATTCCACAGCTACTTTTGCGATAGAGCTTCGGAATGAGGGAATGAAAGTACGACCCCCCTTATGTGCCCCCGTGAATAGAATTATGAACGCGATAAAGAAGTATGTTCGATTTAAAAAAATAAAATTTTCTCTTCGCTCTGTTCCGTTTTGTAGGTGCCGTTGGAACACCGCTCCGGGACGTAAAGTTTACTACCCAATAGTTTTTAGCCTCTACAATCCCCATGTGGTCTATACGCTTCAGGGTCGCGAGGTGCCACCGGAAACGGACCAGCTCGTCATTTCCAGAGATACTGGATTTTGGAGAGATTTCGGTTACGGAATGACGTGCCAGTACAGGTTCGATTCATTTCCTTCTCACGAATATTGAATCGAAAAATTCTTCTCTCTGGAATTTTGCAATAACCCCCCATCCTTTGAATCGCAACCGTTTAGAAAAAAATGATCGAATCTCTTTTCAGGTCTGATTTTTTGAGAGTCCGAGGATTCGACGAAGACATCGTCGGATGGGGAGGCGAGGATGTAACGCTATATCGCAAATACGTGAGAAGCAACATCAAGGTGGTTCGAGCCACGGATCCCGGAATCTTTCACATATGGCATCCGAAGGTATGGTCGTACCTTCGCTTTTGTGCCATACAAATATATTCACCGATTTTCAGATATTCTTGCTTCCTTTCCTGTCGCAATGGAAAGCGAGATGAAAGAGGATAACGGAATAATCCAGCGATGGACTACCTTGATGATAAAAATTCTTCAGACTCTGTGTACTTCGAGTCTCGAATGCCCCAAAAGCACGGCCTAACTTCCTCGCGTCTTCCTCAGGCTACATTTACACGAAAAATATATCCGGGGGTACCCGAACCTGTTAAGTTCACCACGGATCATTAGAGATTCCCCAAATCTAATCAATGGGCCTATTACCGGCAAAGTTCCAATAATCATGTTACACGCAGGATAACCCGAGGGCCTGGGATATACGTGGGGCTAAAACCGTCGGTTACATGCCTGCAGAGTTGAAGCATCTTGCACGATGAACCAAACCGTTAATCTTGTTACACAAATGATAGGAGTTAGCTCCAAAACGCTCGAATTCACGATATAAGAATAAGTGTCAAACCCCCTCCGTTGAAAATTTACTCTCCAAATTCTTTGAAGTGACTATTCACTCCACGAGGGTGAGAAAGTCACTTGTTTCAGAGTGAAGATTGAAAAGAATGAAAGTAACGTCAAAAAATTTAACGAATAGGTGCAGGATGATTTTGTGTATTTTTCCCCAAAAATGTTATTCTTCCAAAATTGTGTAACTTCTCATATAATGATTCGTACATCTGTGAAATTGGGTCAAACTTGTGGAGATATATTCTCGTCCAATGCTTGGGAAAATTCTAAACTAAGAAACGCTGATTTTGAAAACTTCAGTAAAAAGAAAACGATTAATTTCTTGTCCCGTGCAGTACTTTGAAGTCTAAGTTGAAGTTGACTCCACGAATTTGCCAGGAGTTGCTCTGAAGTGGGACAACTATTAAAGACGTAATTTTAAGTAGTACAAAATGTGAAAAATTGAAAAGGTCATAAAACTTTGAAACAACACAATTTTCCGGGAAAAATGACATTTCAACATGAATAAAAAAATTGTTAAACATTATTTTCGATTCAGGTCCTTTTAGTCATTCCGAAAGCGATACATGGGATACTCCCAAAACAATATGTTGAGTCTCCGTTTAATTAGCGAAAATTAACAGTCAACCCGAGTCGAAGTTCGAATTCAATCTTTGATCCTTACCACGCTTTGTAATTACAAAGTTCAACTAACCGCCCTCGACGGCAGATAGGTAAATGATAAATTTACAATAATGATGTTCTTGGGGTGCTTTGAGGGCGGTTTATTCATGCTTCGTGTCTTACACGTGGGGTTGAACGTATCGTTAATCCATACAGACGAGTAACCAAAGTTGACAGACCGGCGGAGGTATATTCGAAAGGGGTAAAAAAATCGTGCGATACAATCTAGCCAGGACTTTGTCAACCCGTCTGGCAGAGCTTTAAAGCGGGTCTCTAGGTATCTAATGCGGAAGACAGTTCTGGGTCAGTTGCAGGAAGGTGAAAAGTACCGGAGCGCGTTGTGTCCGGACAAAACTTCTCTCTGCAGAAACCGCTTTGAAAAAGACTAAATTTCTACCACCAGAGGTTCAGTTCCTGTCAGGTATACCCCTCGGGCGAGTGATTTGTTCGGTTTCGTTCAAATTGCATAACGGCCTCAGCCATTGAGAAGAGAAGCATGTTTCGTACTGGGCGTGTTACTCGGGTCTCACGTCTGAAAACGGCACTGAAAAACCTCGAGGAATAACGTGGCTGTAGGTCGGGTTGCCTGCACGACTATATTCAGGCGTTTGCCTACCCCATTTTCACTGTTTAAATGAACGACTTCGTTTCTATGAACGCTGTGCAAACATTTTTCATTTTTCCATACCAGCGTTCTGAAGTCTCTTCAATTTTTCCATCTTCTGTTTCTCATATTTACGTGTGTTTCAGCCTCTCGACTGTAATCCGCGGAAAATTTTTGCTATATTCATTGTTTCATTTTTTTTTTTTCGTTTCATCTTCTTTTTTCCGACACCTAATTATCCCGCACGGTAAAGAGCTACGTCTAATTGGAGCGGGGCTCATTATCTGCAGCCTCATCGCATAACGAGAAACAATTTTCAATGGTTTAATATTCGGGCCTATTTGCCAGTGGGATTCCGTGTTTACTCGAAACTCTGACTCGTTGAAGTCCTGAAACACGAGTCGAGTGTTTGCAGAGTTCGTATTAACGTCGACCGTTCGCCCAGGTCTGAAGGCTGGGATGAAAGTCTGTGAAAAAAAGCGTCTGAAAGTGAAAAATGTTGTTATCATTTTTCTTTGTTTTTTTTTTCAGGTGTGTTCCGGTGGTCCTGGCCAGCGCTTATCTACCGACCAATATCGTGCCTGTATACGATCAAGAGCTTTGAACGAAGCGTCTCACGCTCAGCTTGGTTTCCTTGCATTTCGCGAAGACATTGCTAGTCAGGCTTTGAACGTCAAGTCGACAGGTAATAAGAAGAAAAAAGTGTCTGCGAAAAAGGATAAGAAGAAATTGATAAAACAGAGCAAATCGCAATTGCAAATGAGGGAGAAACCAGTGGGAAGAACTTCAAAGGATCAGACCTGATCTATCAATGATAAACGTTCGGAGCTATGAGTGTAAATATATTTTGTAAAAAAAAAAAAAAAAGACTGGTCGAAGATATCGAAGTATAGTGAAAATTGTATTATTGGAAGGAAGAGGTTGTGAGGTGTACCGTTTAATATAGTTCCGTGTTGTTATTTATTGTGTAAAAAGGGAATTATATTATATGAACACATTATTATTTAATATTTATGACGTTTCAGAGAAACTGTCTTTATTGTTGAACCAATACAATCGACGCTACTGAGCAGCCCAATTGAAATAACCATTTTTATCAAATCCTAATAATTGTATTGAAGAAACATCCTGATTATTGCTAATTATTTTATTGTCACAGTGAATATTTTATAACGAAGAGGGCAGCAGTTATCAGAATCCATTGTACTTTAATATATCGGGACAATTTGTATAAATTTATATGATGACTCCGTTGAATAAAGTAAAGATGATTTCTGTACGTAAAAGTCAAGATCAATTGTTCCACGAAGATAATGAGTATCGATCCTCGATACGCGTTTAAAAGTGTTGGAAAAAGGTGTGTAAATAAATGAAAAAAGTCGATACAATTCGAAAAGAAAATTGTCGGTGTAAATGAGTAAACATTTTTTTACGTCATCAGAATGTTTGAACAAGAATTTACAACTAATAATTATGCTTTGTACAGAATGGATCGAGTCAGTCACACACAATACCGTAGATACACTAGGTTGTACGTATTATATCCATTCAGGTAGAATGCATCCACACGTCGTTAAAACTAGACTCAAAAGTTTGATAATATGACACGTATGTATGTACATACAACGGTATGGCAAACTATCCACGCACTCAAACTTCATGTTCACATTAATATTCACTCGATTCGCTATCCATACACGAAACTTGATTCAACTGCCTCGTTCCAGTCTTTCTTGAATGAAATTCAAACTCGCATTCTGACAAGATTAATGAATATGTATAACGCTAGGTAAGAGAAAATTGTTTAATTTCATCAGCCCCTTCTGCTCTTCAACTTGTTTCTTTCCATTTCTCTAAAAAAAAAAAAAATACTGAGAGCTTGTTTAATCAAAGATTTTCCGCGCAACAATCCTTGCTCGTCAATAAAGGAATCTGAGCTACACAGTAGCTCCTTGAAAGTTGTCGGTGCAAGCACTGCACTTTCAAGACGCCCCTTTGTCGTCTTAAGCGTGATTTCGCGTTTTCTTGTGGCTATTGTGTCCCGTTCGTCTGTATCCGGTTCGGTTTGGAGACGAGCTTGCAGATGCAAGTAAAGGAATAAGGAGGAACTGATGTTTCTGCAGTTTATTCTATTCTTCCGTACTCTCTTTGTTAAGTTTGTTACCTTTTCGAAATCCTATGAGCTTTGTACACAACTGCAGTATTCTTTGACAATCTTGTACATTATACCTATACAATACCTTGTCTCAAAGGATATTACACGCCGAATATTGTACGTAACGTAACACTTTGAAGATCGATCGATGTAGTCTGGGGATGTGAGATTGAAATAATAATTGATTACGTAAATATACAATTACATGAAACTGTTAACTCATTCAACGATTTCCTTTCCCCAAGATTATTCAAGCTCTAAAAGGTGAGTGAATGGAATAAAAAATTGGAGAAATTTTTTTTACGTGATTTCGATCAGCGGTTCAGCAGTAGATTTATTTAGGGGGTAGAAACAGACCGCTGGTTCCTCCCTGGAAAATCTAAATCTCCAGTTTAATCCATATCAACGAGTTTCGCGACTTTTAGGAATCGTAAAACCTAAGACCGTCGTAAAGTTTAAAGTACATGAGAAAATTGGACGCGAATTTCGTACAGCTATTCGACCATCATAAGGAGAAAGGTTTTGTCTATATCAAACCGATGGAATGCCCTTCGTGAAGTTTCCTTTTTTTTCGAAATTATACACTTGTTTATACAGACATTTTTTTTTCAAATGTGAAAATGGAAAAACTTCTCAGACGTAATGATCCTAGTTCCCAACAATGCTAGAACGCTTGTCGTCGACTTCATTGCGATGTAATCGCGAAATGACTCTTTGGCAAAAGTTTAATGCTCCACGCTCCAGGAAATCGCAGCGGAATAACATCCTTGCTGATACGTAACAATAAAGAAGCTCTAAAACCGTTAGATCCGAATTGATTGAAAAATGTACTGAAGAGAAACTTCGAACGTCGTAAACGAAGCAGTGAAAAATCGTAGCAAAAAACCGAGGCTAGTCCGGCCGAAGAGACATGGGTTGCGGATGATGAGCGACCGCATTAAAAGCTCCTGAGCTTTTCTCGAGGTAGGTATGTACGTTACGGATATCCATCGCATAATTTACTCTCCAGTCTCCCATCTGCACACGTGACATCAATCACTTGACTATTTAATCCGACGTCACAAGACGATGATAAGATGTTCGTTATTCACCGAACAAGTACACCACCCGCATCACTTGGGACCCAACAACCCAGACATCCATTATCCTAATCACCGCCGCGGGGGCTTCGGGCCTGTCAGTCATCCCATTACATCAGATATTCATTATCGAACTGAACGGAGTCGAAAAAGTGTCCTCAGAGACGTTGATAACTGGATTGAATTTTTTCTTTTACTTCAAACTTTGGGTAGGTACTGAATAATTGCGAACGAGGATGAGGTCGATTTTATGAAAGAAAGCTTCTTCGACGTGGTAATAAGGATCTATAAATCATTCATGGTTCATGGCGAAGCATATTTCAGGCAAGTTTCAGCTACGTTCACCGAGGCTTTTGCCTAGTAGACGTTTTTTTTTTTTTTTTATCTTATTGCAGAGTTAGTCAAGGAGGGTAGCGGCGGCGAAGTCAGGTGTCGTTAATTGCTGTAAAAAAAGGAGTGAAAATATCGACCCCACGATATTTTTTCCTGATCGCCGTCCTTCTTCGTCTTTCGGGTTAGGGAAGAACGATAATATTCCCACCAACCCCAAGCGAAAAGCAGATTAAATTTGAATTAACAAGATTGTTTTAATTCATCCAATTACGAAACCTTCCGCCTTAATTGAGCCCCCAGAATCATCCGAGTTCATCAAGCTGCGGATTCTCATTGGTTTTGGGGGTGAAAAATTGCCCCCATTTCAGTTTTCAAATTGCAAAATGTCTCCATGCATTCGTCTGGAGAAACTGAGATTTCTCATTCTTTCTACTATTCGCCTGCCCGAACATTTTCATATTAAGAGTGTAATTTCGCACTGTCACGATATTAAAATTACTGAAGTTAAACTTGACTCCATGACTCCTTGACACTCCGGTGATATTAAATTTCTCCAACAAATCTTAAAAGTCTGACGGGTCTACGGTGGAAGCGGAACGCTGAAGTGTGGACTTGGAAAAATCTCATAATGTCTGAACGTCATAATCAAGTGAATTGATGCAATTTGAAAAAATGAAATTTTCAGAAAAGTAAGTCAGGCCTAATAAGCCCCAAATTTCACGCTCGGCTATCCACCGATAAAAAGCGACCCTTCTCATCGCATAAGTAGTAACACGAACCGATTAATAGCACTGAACGAACACGAGACCCTCGACCAAAAGGAGGATCGGGGAGGGCGGGAAGCCCATCAATCCTGACCCACAAGACATGAGTTACAAGGTCGTTACGCGCACTGCAGTGACTATGGAACGTGCTCAGAAGGAAACTGCTTGCTGTTTCTGGCAAATATAGGAGAAAAAGATGGAGGCGATGGGACGCCGTTGAAGATGGCACTTGTGAAACGATGATCGAGAAAAGCCAGAACGATTAGGACTGCGTGAAGAAGAAATGACGACCCAACTGAGTAGCCATTTTGTCTACGAATATATCCGAAAGAGCCATAATTAGGACTGCTCCTCTGCCTAAACCCTAATTCTACAAAAAACCATGTCGTAGAAAAAGAATCGTGGTCCTAATTGTCTTTACGACCTGATGGTTACGATGTTGAAGGATGCAAAAAACGGCGCAAAAAATTGTGATTAAAGACGAAAATGTACAGCTGATCATGGCTAGATAACGCAAACCGAACAGAAATCAATATTCACTATCAGGCTTTGAGTAGATTGAGTAGATTCGATGAAAAACTTAGAAAAAACAAAGTGTTCAGACATTGAGCAATTTTGATTCTGACACCAGTTAATTTTAGCTTCCACGTACGTGACTTGGAGATTGTACGTACGTACTCTGTGAGCGATTACTTCCGGTGATAAAACACAAATTTTTTTTTAATAAACATGTACGTACTTTAAAAATAAACCACTCGTAAATTAGGTCGAGATTTACTGAAGAGTTTTGACTGACGAACTGCACAGCTAGACCTTCACGCTGACAAGTGTCCTGCGGAAAAATGCTTAATTAATGTAAAAACAACCTCTATACGTCTTAGAATTCAAGTTTCGAAACTCTATATTCATTGAATCTGAGTGATTGGTAAAAGTTTGTATGCCAAAGGATTATTTTGTAGAAAATTCGTATTTTAATTAATTGACATTTTCACGAATTGCTGATGACCTGTTCGGTGTGACAGCATCAAGTTAAAATATCTTTTGAGGTCGCGATATTTCAAAGCAATTATTTTTCCCCCTTTTTTTCACCGCTTTATACATTTTTATGTACGAATCTCGTTACTTGGTTGGCCGGTGAATTAATCTGGAGGTAGAAGTCTTTTTATTCTCCTCAAATTTTATCATTATTCATGTCCCGACTCTCTCTCTCTCTCTCTCTCTCTCGTTAAATTTTCACGTCGTCGCCTTTGATCCATATCACAGTAACACACCCACCCACACAGTAGCCACATTCGGTATAGAAAACTCGAGAAGCTAGAGCCTGAATACCCCGCATTTTTATTCTGCGATAATAGGATGCGACGTTGAAGCGCATCCAAATGACGTTTTTACAATTCAAACGGCTCTAACGACTCGACTCTTGCGTAGATGTTTAGTTACCAACAAACTTCACAGTTCTCCAATATGATTAAAAACAGCAATCATAAAAATAATTCAATATATACGCTATAACAATCCTGGCTGAAAATTGACGGAACAAAAAATCAATGGTAGCTACTAGAAAAAATCAAAAAAATTCACTCACTTTTCCCGAATATTTTTCAAATTCCCTGACCTTTTCCGATCTTTGCCTGTTCCTTGACTTTTTTCTCACTTTTTCTGACAATTTTTTAAATTCCCAGACTTTTTCTGACTTTCTTGTTTTACCTGAAAAATCCAGACACCAAAAAATCGTGTTCTATGCCATTGCTCCGACTCAAAATAACAAAATGTGATAAGGTGTGAAATAAATCTAAAAATCAGTGGACTTTTTCAAACACAAAATTGAACGGTTCAGGAGAGAGAAACTTTTACTTTTTCACCGTTGGACCGATTCAGCCACAGGATGCCTGCAGTTGAGTTTGATACTTTTTCACACACACGTGGACACACCCTGAAACGTTTACGTGGAAAAAGCGATTACTCGACCATTGGGAAATTTGTGTTTACCTGGTCGAGAGCCACTCGCTAATCTCGTTGCCAAGGGAATCTCTACGCTGGTCACTGCTTTGCTTAAATTATTTATGACCCCTGGGGTATCCCGATGGCGCGATAAAAGAAGGACGGAAGTGATTGGCTCGTTGCACTCCGACGTTGCGGGCTATCAGTGGGAGAAAAATAGTAAAAATTCACGAGATTTTTTCGATTCCAATTTCTGTTATTTCGGAATCAAACCCAATTGTACAATTTTTTATCATCGAATATGAATTCAGGTGGTCGAGGGTCGAGTACCGTGTGAAATTGAGAGAGATATTTCGGCAGTGCGGCGGTCGGAAACTCCTTTGTGTAATTTGAAAGCGATTGAAACCGCACCGTTTCGCGTTGAACGAGCGCAATTCCTTTGGGTGACGTTCGTTACAACGTGGTAATGACTAATCCAGAAATGCGGAAATCAGGATTTACTCTAGTCGAATAATATAATACTCAAGGGTGGGAAAATCCTCCGCTCAAACTGGCTACAGACCTACGAACAACCGACCAGTTCCACCACCGCACCTAACTGTGCAAATAACGATTAATTATCCAAATCGCCTTTACCCCTATGACGTCCTCACCTATGTTACGTGGAAGAAGATCGATTCAACGTTTCGAGCTTCAGAGAAATACGACAAATCTGAGGGATCATCAATCATAAATATAGTCATACGGTTCTCTGAAAATTTACCTTCAATTTTGAAATCTCAATGAAGGCTGGGCTTTTTTGGGGGGGGGGGGGGGGGGGGG
>JAFFZH010015630.1:142094-158619 GCA_018420115.1 Euura saliciscinereae | reverse complement strand
GAATGTGTTTTTGTACACTAAGCGTACACACCAAATTTCATTGACAAGTATTGAAAATCGCAGGAGTTATTGATTTTGATTGGAATTTTTTGTGCACGCTCAGTTCACTGCCCTGAACAATCAATCGTGGCAGATTTTTGATATCCCACTTTGGGATGCGTACGAAAATTCGTCGAGATTCGAATCTAGTTTTCCCGGCTTGGGCTGTCCACCAGTTTTTTGGAACACAAAAACAGCATTCAGAAAAAAATCGCCAGCTCTCTGCGACCGATACTTCTTGTAGCTACGTAGAGCTACGTGAAGCCCCCCCCCCCCTAATGGTTCATAGTTGAATTATTTTTAAACGTATTGTCAAACAGCAAAAACTATTCATCATATTTTGTAGTCCAGCTATTGTCCGTGGAATGACAAGAATCAGTTTTTCTAGAACGTCCTCGAGAGTGACGAAAAAAAATTTTGAACCCAAACGAGAACCGGAAGTGTAATTGGCACAGATTATGCGCGATAGGACGCACATGGAAATCATGTCGAGTATGCTATCCATCCGCGAGTTGATTGAATCCAATTTATTTTCGTTTCGAGTGGAGGGCAAGTTCAAAGAAACGAACAGTTCAATCGAACCGGCTCTCTTTCAGGGTGCATGCTGCAGAATGGAGCCATTACCTTTCTGCACGTCTTACTTTTCTGGCTAGTCATGTGACGACGATTTTCGCGACCTGAATTCGCTCGCTAACATTCGACTTCAGCAGTCAAGTTTTTAACGTGCTTTAGAGCGATATGCCTTCACCGTTTCACATATCGACCGTCATATCGCCCCTGTTTATATGCACCCAATACGGAATACGTTCGCTTCTAAATGCTACCAGAAGTTCACAACCCCGGTAACGAGACCTTGCCGAAAGCTTTGAGGTCGCTGTACAATTTGTTCTTAAATAGCTCAACTACACCGGATGCACGATCATACATGTGACTTTCTGAAAGTTTTCTAGGGACCCCAAAGTATAATCGAACTCGAATCAAATCGTGTCGATTTTTTAAAAAAAATTTTATAATGCCTGCTTATAGGAACACTAGGGGCGCTGACCCGGTGCGCTTCGCGCCTCAAAAATTGGTTCTACCCCGTTTCATTCCCTCAGGAGTGGAATTTCAAAAAATACTCAAACTACTTTTTAGGTATTTGAATAAGCAACCATTTGAAGCAAAGACGAAGTCATTGGACCGAGGAGATATCGATGAATCCGCGAAACATGTTTTACCCTTTTTAACGCGCTTCGGGGACGAACTTCGAAAAATCGCTTCTTAGTGGGTGTTTATGAAGGGAAGGGAACATGTTGCCCAAATTTCAAGTTTCTATGTCGAGGGGTTTGGGCTGGGCGTTGACGCCACTTGTTTCTTTGTAGATATAGAGATAAAAGACAGATTAAAGATTAATTTTCAAATTCTGTTTAGTGTGTGTAAAGTATCTCTTTGCAGAGCGGTGGGAAAAAGAGGAGTTCGCGATGCGCACACCGAAGATGCTTCACTTTTCGCACTAGGATTCAAAAACGCACATCCGCACTTCAAAATTACTTCGTTCAGTGGCACTTTCGTGCAAGCGATAACATCGAGCTGCATTATTGGCTGACTCCAGTGTTTGTAATAAAACGGTGTTCAGAACAATTATTTATGATCTATACAATATTATCAGTAATTGCTCTATTATTTTATTTCAGGTCTTTTCAACGGTAGCGTCTTTATTTGTTTCTCCACATTTTTTTTTCTGATACAAATTTCTTATACGATTTTATTCAGTATTTCTTTGTTCTATTTCCTTCGTCCTTTTTTCTTCTTCTTCTTCTTCTTCTTTTCCACAATTTTTTCTTTATGATTTTGTCCACTGCGTATCATTAATTTTTACACTGTTATGATTTCGTATGGCACTTCGTTGACTTTCGTTGTATTTCGGTTTGCCAATGAGGGTCCTCACTGGGACCCTTGCATAGTTGAGGGGAGCACTGATACTGGTTCCAAAGAGGCGGGAAAATTTAATTCTTAAATATAATTTTCACATTTACTCGAATAGATTATTTATAAAATCATTCATTCCGTTCCGCAGCAGACCATTCACGCATGGCTGAATCATAAAAAACGTAAATATAATTTTATTATTGCAATAATATTGCCCTCGTATAACCAACCAACATAACCTCACTTTATTGCAACCTGTGGTACGTCTCGTTGCGTGCATGTGCCCAATAAATAATATTGTTAGGTACACACTACGTTTTTTCAATTGATTTTTGCATTGAAAAAGTGTTCGCTTGTTGTATTTAATGACGCGATAATCATTTGACATTTTTGATAATTTGATTTTGTGCTCGCAAAAGATCCAAGAACTTGGCGCCATCTACGCCGAGTTTGACGAATGAGGACCCTCGTTTAGTTGTGAGACGTTACTGGTTGACCGGCCGCCCCAAAACTGCCCCGATCCTATTCTTCTCTTCTCTGCCCACTCGCCTTCGGCTCATGCTGCAATCTTCACACTCATCTGATATCGCCACACAATCTACTATCTCCCAGTTTGCATATGCTTCGTTTAATATCGAGGTGAACCCATCCATTTCGGATGTGTGTGCCACGGCAGAAATAGAGGAAAAAATAGTTGCGATATGAGAATCTTGGGGAGCGTTATAAAACGAAACGACGATACCTTAACCTCTTTTTCTTTACCAGTATATGAACGTACTCATATAAATTCGTATAAAGCGATCGAAATATTTGGCAAGAAAAAAAATTTATCACTAGTTTCTCGATTTTAAAATTCAAATTTTATACTCAAGACCCAATGCTGTGAAACTTTATACTCAACCATAAATCTGTATCAGAGAACGCGACATCCCCCCCAGCTTTCACATGGGAAGTTTGAATTTTTAGTCAATTTTGGGGAAATTCCGAGAGTTTTTCACGAATTTTGTCGTAATACTAAATTGCACATTATTGCGCTGATAAAACAGAAACAAAAACGGAACGTACATCATGGGAACTTACAAACGATCGCATAGGAAATATACTGTTCGCATTCAAGCGGATTGTTATCCACTCTCGAAAATAATAACAATAGAAGACCGCAATAAATTAGGCATGAAGAGCAGAAAGGATAAATTCAAAAGCACAAAAGCAACGTACGTACCATTCGAAATTTTTAATAAAAATTTCTACAGAGCTCCAGTTTTGTTGCTATATCTTTTACAGCTAGATATGATAATTATAGTGAGAAAATAGTGTTCGAAAGTAATTTTTCTTCACTTGGCGATTTTTAGTCGCACTATAAATTCAACCGATTTTTGTTTATCTCGAATGACAGAGAATACAATTCTATTTCCAGTCTTCTATGTGCCTATTTTTTTTTAGTTTTTCTGTACCAAAATATCTGCCTAAGTTCGAGTGATTTATATTCAGTTGGTATAATTGTAGCTTCCATCCACATTTCCGAACTGACAAAGTCTATTGTTCGTTGGTTGGCAGCCGGTGGGGTTCAGGTTGAGACTCTCTCGCTTAAATTGTCTGTCGAATAACGTTTCTGACATTTCGGTTGCATTTTCGTAATTACCTAACATGATTAATTGAACGAGCAACAGAGATATTATGGCCGTAGGGCCTTGTCAAGTTCAGCGAACAACGAATGACGCGATAATCCACTACTCAAACTACTTACCCAAACTCAGACTTCGCGAAAACCGGGGCAAAAACTCGGTCTCATATAAATTCCCAGAATTACTCCCGCGCAAAAACTGTAATCCCAAAAGCCGATTTTTTTATTGATATAGAACCGACGATCCGCTGAGGGTGAATTTCTGATCGATACTATAGCGTGCAATCGGCCGGAGAGGATCCTCGGTTGTTTGGATCAGTTCGGAATTTCGAGTGCGGTGATATCGCGCGTGATAATTGGGTCAGTTTGATAAATAGATCGAGGTACGCATTGCACATTAATTGTGATCCTGGTCGTAGATTACATCGCTTAGAGCTTGATTAACGTCTGCGAATGTAGTGCGAGTGGGAATATTGCACAGGGTGCGAACCCGTGACCACGAGTACCCTCCTATACAGATCCTGACGGTTTATTATAACAAGACCCCTTCAGCATCCGGATCAAGACGTGAATTCTGCCTCTTCCTCTGACGGACCGAAGACCCGGGTCCTGGTTCATAAATGATAGACAATTGGACAGAACCGTTTTTGCACACGCGGATACAATCGACCCAGTTTTCAAGTGTGGCGTTTCGATTAAAGTTTCTTTGGAGAAACTCTTCATGACCATCGCCGATTGTTCTTATCGCGGTGTGTAGTTTGATGAGTTATTTATAGAGCGATCTTAATTCGATCACGGAGGCAATTAACAGGTCGCTTTATTTGGAGAAACAGCCCCCGGCTAGAGCCACTGGGTTCGGTCCGTTGGGATTGACCGTAAAATCCAGATGCCAAATGAATTTCATTGTTTCGTATTAGAGGCACGTATACCTCTTTCAACACGCCGTTCGTCTTGTTTCGGGTTAAGGAACTGCGGATCTAGATTGTGCTACCATCATTTATTAATTTTTTACAAGCTACAAGTCCTAGATAAAATAACAATTGAATGAATCATTTGTGGAATGAAGATAAGAATCTTTACTAAAATTCAAACGATTCTCTAGGTCACGGTGCGCGTAAATATTATGCGATTTCTCATGAAACTGAAGTCAAAGTCTTCGCCTGATAATTCAGGACTTCCGTTAAATCCTTATTACTATGGTAGAATTGCTGACTAAAATAATTCATAACCATCCTCGATTTTTATCTAGTAATTATATTTCTTTTCTTTAGACAATCTCAGGTGGACGATAAATAAGACGGAGTATATGGGATAGCTGTCAAGTTGAGTTTATGAAAAATATCTTTACCGGTAGGAAGTTTAGTCACGGTTAGACTCGGTCAAAACTGACATCCGTAAAGCTCAAACTATACTTCAGTTTTACTCTTTTCCGTTCAAGAGTCTCATAAATCGTGGAAAAATCCCATTCCTCGTTTCTCACTCCGCTTCCGGACTCTCAGAAGTTTTTCTTACCTGACATATTATATGCGAAAACCACGTATTTACGCTCTATCTTCACATTGCCCTCGTTATCATACCATGTATCCACGTATTACCTTACGTGCATTCAACCGAATCCTGTTGGGCAATAATTAAATCAACATATAACATTGATTCAATCGATTGCGGAAACCGTGACCTTTATTCCAATCTTACCGCTGGTACAGGCGCTGTTACTCAAGGAAAACGCAATACTTTCAACGTATTTAGGGTGAGACACACATGAGTCGATCACGTGACGATATTGCCATCAGCCAATCAATTAGCCGTAGATTGGGAAATCTTTGGTCACGCTATCTCGTACTCAAACGCATTGGCCAACTGTCAAATAATGAATGGGGAATTCTGACGGGATAATCATAGAGTAATCTGAGGAGGATGCGGTCAGATCTGGTCAAGGCTGAAAGAAAAATGTTTTAAAAAAAATGTTCAATTCAGAACGTTGTGGATGTTCTTACAAGTGGGAGGAGCCGGGAGTAACAGAAAAAACAATACACGAAAAAGTTTCGACCATCCTTCCGTTCTGTGAGGAGCATCCTGCTGACGGAGTCGGAAACTGATACAAAACCGTCGAAACGACGGAGCTTAGAATATCGATGGTCGATACATCGCTGGCAATCAGCACAGGTAAATTATACGGTCGTGCAATCGCTTTGATTCTGGAGCTTTGAAAGCTGTTAATTGGTACCGCGGTCGTTGGGACTACGGAACAATTGGGATTAGAGAGCAGCCCGCGACTAATTGGACGAGATACTCGCCATACTTCATTATTAATATTACGAGAATTATTCCAACTTAATTAATCGCCTTTGATTGATAATCGGCCACTTCAAGGTGGTTCTTATGGCTCTTCCCGACTTCCCGTTCTTGCAAATCACGAACGAGCAGTGTTTTTTTTTCCTGAATTATACGCTAATAGCGACGGTGATCATAATGATTAACCTCTCTTTGTGCAACCCGGCCCGTTACGCTTCTTTGAAGTATGATTATGAAATAAACAACATCTTGTATAGATAATAATTTTATCCTCTTTGTCCCTATCGTGTTAAAATTGAATAGCTTGTAAAATGGATTTGCTAATCCTTACAACGTTGAGTTGGTCGAGTACCTGCCAAGATGTCTGAGATATGAGACCCTATATGCATAATATAAATATAACATCCGTATTTTGCAAGATTATCTCAGACCTTTTACCCCAACCTTTAACGTGCACGTAATTACGTTCGTTATAACAGCTGTTAATTATAATAATTACAATCATATTTATATAAATTTTCTTACTTATCGCAACGGACGCATCGGATGCGTATGCTACAAGCATACAGCTCGTCACTCAATTGACAATACGTAATTTAGTTCTGGAGATACGAACCGTGACACCCTACTACCTACCATAGTTTTCTACTTCCGGTTTATAGGCCAATTCACTAGAATTCAGTCACCCTGCTGTACCTACGTTAATTTTAGATGAAAAAAAAGCAAATCAGGTACTTTCACACGGTCAGAGTACTAGGCGAGGTCCTTCACTCAACAAAACTTCTTCATTCAACGATCGATACAATCCGACAAATTATGTAACGCGACCAATCGTCGACTTTTCAGGAAAAGCGATTAAAATTCTTCAACGACACTCGAAGCTTCCTCGAGACTCTGATCAGGTCAAAGACGGTAAATCGACAAAACGGAGGATGGACTCAATGACCATGGGATTATGGTGGCATCGGGAGAGGTATTCAGTTAATAAGTAACGAGAAACAAGTTACAGGTTCACCAGGAGTCGTCAGAGTGGAGGGGGTAGACAGACAAGGTTACCGGAACCTATAAAACAACCAACCTGCGCTAAAAACCCGTCCAAACCATACGGTGCCGTGGCCAGGTAGCGAGTATAGGATCTCTAATTGTGCGCCGAGATCGGCGATGCTAGTCGGACATCAGCGTTGCAACAAACAACCGAGAATTTTTTCTATAAGTGAACGTTAATTTGTTCGAATCAGTGAATCAGCGGCAGTGCAACAATACCGCGATGGTAAGTCAAAAATCAACAATCAGGCTGAGCAGGAGCTTAAGGGTGTACAGGCCATACAATCTCAACCAAAAGTGAGTCTCGTCGTCAATATTGAGTACTTCGAGATGAGATAAAAATCGGAAAAAAATCAACCACAATCAAGATGATAAGAGTATTCATTTTCAATAATAATAATGCCCAAAAGTTATCAACAAATTGTTTAAACAAATCATTGTTTAACAAATTTCTTGGTGACGTTATTTTTTTTTCATGTCAAATGAATTCGTTAATCTTTCTGAATACACATGAATTTTTTCAGAATTTTGTCACTTTTTTTAAATTCCCGTTTTCGATTTTGAAAAATGGAGAATAAAAATCTGAATTTTGGATATGTTATTGTGGAAACGATGTAGATTACAATTCCGAAGTTTTCGGAGCGTGGAACTAATAGTT
The DNA here is from genome assembly GCA_018420115.1 of Euura saliciscinereae. Taxonomy (NCBI): domain Eukaryota; kingdom Metazoa; phylum Arthropoda; class Insecta; order Hymenoptera; family Tenthredinidae; genus Euura; species Euura saliciscinereae. Next base: position 151,051 of record JAFFZH010015630.1, on the reverse strand, counting down.
TTGTAAATACAGCCTTTAGAAATTTCCGAAAACGGAAATTTAAAAAAAGTGACAAAATTCTGAAAAAAATCATGTGTATTCGGAAAGATTAACGAATTCATTTGACATGAAAAAAAATAACATCACCAGAAAATTTGTTAAACAATGATTTTTTAAAACAATTTGTTGATAACTTTTGGGCATTATTATTATTGAAAATGAATACTCTTATCATCTCGATTGTGGTTGATTTTTTTCCGATTTTTATCTCATCTCGAAGTACTCAATATTGACGACGAGACTCACTTTTGGTTGAGATTGTATGGCCTGTACATCCTTAATATAACATCGAGGCTTTCAATTAACGCTATAAAATCTACGCACACGTCACATGGATAATTGCATAATTCGAAGCCCGTCAATGGCACGTATGAACCTAAATTAAACGTTGGACGAAGGTGCCGTTCAATGTGACTTGCGCGAGTGCATGATGATTGACAGTCGATTATCGGACCATTGGAAATTGGAACGGTCGTTAATTGTATTTCTTGTAATTACCCTAGAAGCTAGACACTACGCAGTCTGAGGTTCGTCCTGGAACAGAGATTAGCACTCTTCCTAATTAAGTTCGCGATTATTTCCCCGAGCCATCTGGGCGAACGTTGTCTCGGAATCCAGACAATTATCTGAGTTAGAAACGTGCGAGAAAAGCTACGCGATCCATAAATTATCCCGGACCCCAACTCGAAAAGAAAGCTTCAAGTGTTTCAAATTTATGTTGGAAATGATGAGCAGCTTTTTTTTTTGAGATTAAGTGTTTTCCGTGAAGTCACGCAGGCTCTTGAAAGTTAGTCGACACAGTTTGACACTTGGGTGTATTAATCAGATGGAACCGTCTTATCGGAGCGCCATTACCATCCGGGTAGGTATTCTCGACGACTTTCAAGAGTCTGTTAATGGACTGAACTCCCTGCATGTAATTGTTTAAAACTTCCCTCTTTTATTCACCCCTTATCTTATAACGAAAGAGAAGAGAAGATAAAGATAAAGATAAGGAGAAAGAGGTGCAGGATGCTGGATCGGAGCACGTAGCGAATCTTCGAATAAAATCTCATTTCCGAACCGAGATTAAGTATTTCAGACCCCCGGAATACACACAACGTCTCTAAAATCCAAGATCATTTCGCGAGGTCTTCATTCGAAACGATACAAGACGTTCAATTATCTATGGATCCAACCTCCTTTAATCGGGTCACTATTTCGAAACAACGACTTCGTATCGATCTCAACTGTCTCTTTTCATGATTGAATATCAATCGCTGTCGGGAATTTCGCAACACGAGTTTGTATCATAGGCAAGAGTGGAAAAGGAATAATAAGAAAGAATTGGAAGAAACAAGATTCCAACAGTTTAGGATATGCTCCAACTATTCCGAAGATATTTCCCTCTCTAGATGCACCGTGCATACTCGCTTATCTACCAGATTCCACTCCAGTAATATTCACTCGTCTCATACGGGCGCGAGTATTCGATTATTGACCATTCAGATATCGGAGTCACGGATGCCTTGCAGCCAACGCGTCTAAAAGTCACACATTTTCGTTTTTCTTCTCCATTCGAATCAAAGCTCACTCGGTGCTCCGAGGCTCCGGAATTCCGGGACGACATGGTCGCCATAGGAACGTTGACGCACCACCTAATTTTATCGGAAGAGATCTACGAGGTGTGGGCTTTACTTTTGGCAACTTTTCCTTGTTACGGTAGCCTCCCATCATCCAATGGTGATAGAATACAAGCTGCTGGCTGTCAGACCGTGAACTTGGAGATAGTCTAAAGAAGGATTGCAGGTCGCAGACTGGCCTCAAGCTCCATGCGGAGTAATTGGAGTGGTCAGTGAATGAGATGTGTCTCTTGATTCGAGCGAATTCGAGCTTTTTCATGAGGATGAAAAAGAACTCTGACCCAATCATGTGGTATTAGGAACCGTGACGTAATAATTCATTAGCGATAAGCCACGATCAGTGGAGCTTTTCCTAATTAGGTATAATTTGAGTCAATCAATTTCGTGATTCTGGTTCAGCTGGTGATTGTCCGATAGGCAATCCCACCGTGCAGTCCCATAGTAATTTAATTTTTCCACTGGACACGGGGGAATAATCCGATCGGCGTTAATTAATTTCATTCTTCTAACGCAAATGTCCTCTATCTCCACAGCATCTCGGCTTTCATACCATCCATTGAATATTACCATTTCGGATTGTCCATTGAACGTGGTATAATGAACTTGGTGTGTGAAATATTCGTCAGTGCTGAATATTGGGGCTTGAAAATAATCCTTGGAGCCACAAACACCGCGGTGAATTAATTTTTCTTTTTTCCCTCTTCATACGTCGACCAGAACTTTCATGTGGAAGAGTCCAACACGTAATTACTCAGCATTGAGCGCGAACAAAGTGGTCAAAGATGCGTGACCCAGAGGGAAGTGGCCTCGCATACAAATTCACCCTACCATCATTCAGATATTTGTTTGAGCGAGAGGACCGGAAGGAAATTGAAACTCTTAACAGATATGACCTTAAAAAGGGGGAAAGAATGGCGGTATAACCTTTATTTGAATTTGGAAAAATCCAACACCGTCAAAAGTAATTCTTTCAGAGCTTCGAACGGTTTTCACACGATTTTAGGAACAATTTTCTTTCGATTCCTTGGTCTCAAACTGTAAGAAATTTTTGATAAACTCATTTTTATTCGAGTTATCACAGAAAGTAACGTATGAAAATAGAAAAACCGTTTTTTCTGTTTTAGAAAATGACCAATGTCCGGTACAATTTTGATCAGATCATTAAAGTGCTTCGCGTTTCATTTGAAAAAGCTCCTTTATGCTACTTTATGATGTCACAGAAGAGAATTCCGTGGTATGACTGAAAATAATTGGTGTCCTTCCGTGATTGATTTTTTGCGGTATGTATATAAATTGAGTTAGTTGTCAGTGGGCAAAGTAATAATGAGTTTGAAAATTAATATGCGTTGGTGGAACCGCGATGAGGACAAAGGAAGTACATTATAGTGTGAACGGTAATAAAAATAATGGTCATTTTGAGGGGAATGCCACTCGGCCAAACACGAGGGTATTGTACGTTACTGGTTTCCCTGGCTCTTTGCGTGACATCATTTCCGCTCCTATTATCCGGTACGCCGTACAAACCAAACGCGTTTCGCGAGTGAGTGCCACGGTTAACAAAGTGCCTTTGAACTATTTTAGCCAACGCGAAAAAACCGCATTCATTCTTTTTTTTTTGGTCTTCAGTTTTTGTTTCGTGGAAATTAGGAAAAAAAAAACTTTTGATTTATTGTCGACTGATGATCTGTGTTACGGAAGTTAATTTACATTTTCTAGTTCCATTTCGCCGTATCTCGCTATAAATTCTCCCTAGTGTATGCAATTTTTTGTTCATACATTCTCTCTCGCTCTTTCTTTCTATATGTCAACTGGCAGTTACTCGTGACCAGAGCCGATCTATTCTGCGAAGAATTGGAAAGACAGACAGACCTAGCTGCAATTTCAGGTATATCAGCGAAACGACAAAAGCCCAGATTACCAATTTGCTATTGAATTTAATGGGAGAGAAAGGATCGAGTAACAGTGGTTTGCGGACCGTAATGACGAGGACGCGGTTTCATCCCCCGGAATTCCTTTCCCTTAATTGTTTGTTTTCCTAGGAAGCGAGAATATAAGGTAAGAGCTCGTGGTGATAAGGTGGTTGAGAGGCTGCTGAGATAGATGAAACGAATGAAACCACCTCCTTCCCTCTCTCCAGGAAAAAGGAAAGAACAAAGTAACGGTATAGCACCGGGCCTTCCACAGTCTCAGAATCAATACCACTTCTTCTTTTCTCCCCTGTCCCATCTCCGAGGAACGGCATTCAATTGCTTTTATAGTGAGAAAAATTCAGTGAAAAAAAGGGTGATATAAATACATTCAGATGAAATATACTTCGGTTATGGCAACGATCATGCGAAAACTTTTCAGCGAATCGAACCCATAGACTGTTAATTGGCTGGACTGATGGCCACGAATACGAAATTGGCAACGCAGAATAGAGCGACCACTCCTGAATCTCTTGAGCTGTTTCAAGAATCTCGTAATTAGATCGACTGCTTAAGCTCGTTACGTACGTACCTGCGTTTCAAAGCTGAAGTGCAAGGGGCGTCCTTTCGTCACAGTATCTGGTAGTTATGGGTATGTGAGGTATGCAGACGCGACGTCGAACGGATTTGCATTCGCACTCTGCAGGGCCTCTTAGCGTCTGATTACCGCTGATTCAACCTTGATGAGTAACTTGACGAGTTTAGATTGCGTCTGTGAACCGAATTTTGGGATTGTAAAATTTCGGAATGAGGAAAAAAGATTTGAGCTTCATGGTAGCTGGAGATAAACTGGCCGATTATTGTTTCATTTCCTGTCCGTTTATCATGACAAAGGACGGAAAAAGTAGAAGCTAGTTGATCGGACCGGATGGGTGAAACGATTTTTGAATTTGTTCACCCATCGCGCCGTATGAAACGCGGGCTCAAACAATAACAGAAATTGAATTGTTGGATTTGAATCAATGCCAGTGTGTAGTCCCGCGTAGACACATATGGCTTTTTCAACCTTTTACACATCCTGCGAACGGAGAGAAAGGTCTAAATCAAATTTCGACAGGACCATATGCAATCGTTGAATCACATAAAAATTTCACCCACAGACTCGACATTCGCGAACGAATGAGATCCACGTCAACCCAAACTGCCAACCTTGTGGTTCGATCTTCCCAATTTCTTCGAGACTGAATCACGAGCATTTATTTGGTTGAGGGGTCAGAATGAAACTTGACATTGGAGCTTTTTGCGTTTGTACATTCTGTAACTGTCCGTTTTCATGTTTTGAGAGGAAAGAGGAAGTTATTGTAGTCACTCAGAAAATGAAAAAATCAGTTTTCACTAAATCTCCGCGTTTTGAGGTGAGGAGAATCAATTCCAATCATTTTTGTATCTACGTATGTGCTTATTTCATTTGTCTAACGATATCTCGAGAACGAGTTACCGGATTTTAATGATTTCAATCACAATTGACGTGGCTTTTCCAAACTTGGGATCGAATAGATTTTGGCTTTGATCGATCAATTACTTTTCGAATTATTTGAACAACAAAATTTTGAAGAACAGAACAAAAATGACGATATCTTGAGAACACATGAACGGATTTGGATAGAAATCGGTATCGCAATGTTTTTTGGGTAGCAAAATTAAACATAGAAAATCATATAGATTTTGATTGAAATTGTTTCCGATGGTCTTTACATGGGTTGCTGGTAACGAACCTGAGAGCAGATTCACGGAAATCGAAATAGCGAGACCAGTTTGCTGGCAAAAAGTCTAAAAGTATTCCGATTTCGATGCAAAATGGTACACGTAGACTTTTTGGGTCGCTGACCACGAGGTTATCGTCGAATTTCCAGAAATTCGAATTGAATACAGTGAAACCGCATTAATACGATTTTCAAGGGGAACAGAAAAAATTAAGTCCAAGAGCGAATCGTATAAATGAGGTTTCACTGTAATCATATTTGTTGGGCACAAAAAAAAAACGGGTAGGTAAAAGACTGGTACATCGGCAGCCCACTTAAATCAGCTTGTGATGACCCGAATGAATTTGAAATGAGTCGAGAGATTCCAATATCGTAAATATGTGATTCGACGTAAGTTTGGATGCCATGACAAGACATAATTTGTATTCAGGACGGTTCTGAAAGGTTCGCACCGCTGGAAAGTTTATGTCTTTCGAAACGACGTTTTCTCGGTTCAATTCGACCCTTGACGTAGAAAAGGGTGCAGTTGAAGGGAAAACGACTGAGAGAGAAAGACATAAGAGCCACAGAGAGCGAGAGAGAGAGATGAGTGGCTCCGTAACGAAACGGAAAAGCTCGGGATGGAAAAGAGATGAAATAGAAGACATTTATGCGGCGAAGATGAGCGAGAAACCGAATTAATCTGACAAAAGTAATGAAAAATTTACATTAAAATCTTGAATAACGTCGTTATTTGAACTGCGCTACCGTAAACGAACCGCCATAATTATTTTTAACGACGATTTTCATAATTGGTTGGATCTTTTTCATTATTTTAACATCGAAAAAATAGCATTTTATTTTCTCGTTTTCGTTCCTCGGTCGAATATATTTTTCTCATTCATATCAATTTCGGCAATAATTTGAGAGAGTAAATCACTGCCACGCTGTCCATTACGTTGCCCTGTGAAACGGGGGCGAACACGTCTAATAAATCCAAGCAGAAATCCGGTCGTGTATACGTTGGTCTGAAGTTTTACACTGCAGAGGCATGCATGCATATAGTTTGCTGCAGATCGGGGAAAGAGGAGCTCGTTGCAAAAAATTTCGAATCAAATTGTTCGATTCGAAAAGGAATTTCCACTCTGTACCGTCGCGCCCTGGGATCCGGCCTGACCTTACCAAACCCATTTCGTATCCACTTGACAGGAAAATGGCGCTGGGTGCATTTTGTGGTGTGGCACAAAATGGCATGGGCGAAATGGATGAGGCGACCCTTGATTCCCAACGTGCTACAACCCACAGAGAATCAAGAAAAACCTTATCGACAAGGGTTCCATCGAGCTCGACATAGTTCTTGACCTTTTTCTGAATTTCTTTTTGTACACTGACAGCAAACACGACAAATTCCAACTCAAAATCTTCGAAATCGTACGAGTTATTATTATTATTATTGTTTTTTTTACAGTTTTAGATGTGAAGTCGAATAGTCTCTTAAGTTTATCAATCAGTCGTGTCAGATTCTTACGTATTACCTCTTGCTGAATTTAGCAAATCGATCAAACTTCAATGACTTTTTGTAACACCTGTTTGGAAAGTATGATTTTAGCAAGTCAGTGTAACCTGTGTGAAGTACCTCATTTCCAAACAGTGCGGAAAGTTCTACTTTCTCGCCCTAGGGCTCTTCCCATTTTCCTTTTCCTCCACGGAATCTATCATCAAACGCTTTTGTAAAGTTGTTGCTGATCTTCGACCTTCTCGTTCTAAGTATCATTCAATTTTGAATTCAAAAACAATTTTAGATTATTCAGCCAAATGCTCTTCGAATAATGAAATATCGTAAACCATCTTTCTCAAAAACTAGTAACTCTACTTGGTCAGATAAATCAAACACTTTCTCTAATAGATTTGAAGAATGTAGAAAAATACCAAACCGAAATGGAAATCAAGATACCAGCACGTGTTAAATGAAACCTCTATTTTACACTTCGAATTTTGGAATTTTGAATTTTAAGAGATCCTACAGTTTTCAATATTCTGGTCTCTGGCAGTTTTTGGTGTCTTCCTTTGTGACGAATCTAGACAATCGGCTAGATTAGAATATTCTTTCCCGCCTTAGACTTCACGACATTTTTCTTAAAAACTCAAAATCCTTGAAAATTGTTCCATCATCAAAGTATGAACCAAATCTCGAGTTTATAAAAATGAGGTGAGAAGAGCTTCTCTATCCCGACAGTGGAGTTTCGAAAATTCTTTGAGGGATTGAAATACAGCTGTCGAGTAAAGCTGATCGTACGACCGTATCGCTTTGTACGTCTGTCGGTATTTTTCTATCAACCAAAGGAACGAATGGACCGAGGTAGCGTTGCCAACATGGTCCCAGTGGGCCGCGTCGCGAACAAACCGTAAAGTATAGAAAGGTAGCTCCTCCACTGAATCATGGTCTATACCAAGGTTTCGCGTGCTCTGGAACCCCACGCTTATTTCCTCCACACTTTTTACGATCACCTTTTTTCCCATTCGTGGTTTCGATTACCAGACTTGAATGACTCCCGACTCAACTACGAACCTCAACCTGTTGCCCAAACCTGATTCAGACAAGCAGACGACGTTGACGCGGATGGGAAAAATAGGATGGACAGTTTTCAGTAGAAAATTGAACCCAAAATCCTGGAAATAAAACCACGAAAGATAATTTTTCTCCCAGAAAAATGAGTCGATTTTTTCAATTTTCCAGATTCACGCGTTGGTGGCGCTGCTCCTTTTACGTGGGGCTGCAGGATCGTCGGAGTCTGTGGGGTCTGTGACGACGGGGGTCGAAACGACGCCGTCGGCGTCGTCAGCTCTCGGTGCTTTATACAGACAGGCTCGTTCCGATCAGTATTACACGAACAGATACGCGGGGGATGGTTCATCCGTTAGCTCAGGAACAATCGGCACCCGTTCGGATACGGTCGAACCCCGTGACGCCGCCTATTTCGAATCACGATGCATCACCTGCGACCCTAACAAGTCCAGTGCTTCGAGTGTCGCGGACCGTGGGTAAGTGTCTTGCTAAGTCCCCAAAACTCTTATGCTCCAACGGTTCTGATATTGCCAAAGTTTTTACCAAACTCGAAACTTTCTAACTTTTACTCGACCTCCACAAAAATCCAAAGTCTTTCTCTCTTTTTTTTCTATTACAACTTCGTCGCTCTAAGACCTGACGTCAGTCTTATTCAAGGGGGTAACGAACTGAAAATTCTCAACTCTCACGTGAAACAAAAAGTGCAAAAAACGCTCGAACAATTTTGTTCTTGTAAAAAAAAACCCTCTAAAATCGCAATTGAAGCAAAGGTATCATCCAGACTTTTTAGATACCATCAACATTACCACTTTAAGAAAAGTTATGGATCGAATTTTGAATAGGTCGTGGCAATCATGAGAACATCAGTGTCTGATTAAAATTTTAATTCATTGTCTTTTGTTGTAAAACCTGTTTTTTTTTTCTCTAGAAAAATTGTTAGATAAATTTAGACAAGTTTTCTGACTCTTTCTGAGATGTAAAAGTATGGGAGATCGAGTCATACCTTCAAGGTTCAAGGATTCGGTATTTTCATCCCGTTAAGAGCATGCTACAGTCATTTTTTACTCTTCTTTACCGACCG
>JAFFZH010015630.1:118535-141694 GCA_018420115.1 Euura saliciscinereae | reverse complement strand
GTACGGTCGGTAAAGAAGAGTAAAAAATGACTGTAGCATGCTCTTAATTTCTTCTAAATCGATTTTTTGAATCAGCTACAGATTGCGGCCGCGATACGATTGGTACGACGATGATTACGAGGAACGGAGGTACCCAACTAGCCACAGAGATCGGTACGATGACTACGACCGGTCAAGGTCACCTGGATACGATTACGACCAGCGTTACAATCGGTTCGGAAGATACGATTTACGGCCCATATACTATTACTATGACCGGTATCGATTCAAATCATAATTGACAATCTTTTATTCCACTTTTTTATTTTTTGTGCACCTTTGCGATTTCGCATCTACTTCTTCTCACATCGCTTGTAGATCAGATTGTGTGGAAATCTGCAGCCGCTTTTATCCTCAATTCTTCGATTTTTAAAAATGTCTTGTCCTTTTTTTCGTCAAAATTGCGATCCTCAAAAACCTCGGCGACCTATTTCAGTGAAAAAACAATCGTTGATTTCAGATACGACAATCGTTACGACCGCGAGCGTCCAAACTACGAGCGTGGAAACGGATACGACAATCTAGACTCACGATACCCCCACGAGAGTAGAGGAGATCGGTACAATTTACCGGCAAGAAGACCGTCGTACGAGGAGCCGGCCTACGTCTCTAGATACGACCACCGCGGTCGAAGACCCGAAGTGGGCTACGACAGATACGACCCTTACGAAAGGCACTACAACAGACGACCGAGCGAGGATCGTTACTATGACAGATCCGGTAGCAGAGGTGGCGCCGGATACGGAGGCGACGTGAGAGGCTCCGGCAGCGCCATAGGCGGCGGCTACTACACTTCCTCGACGTCGGGCAACTGGGGGCCAGGATACGACAGGGGATACGCAAGCAGTTGGAACTACGCCCCGACCAGAGACCGGGAGCGGGACAATTGGAGGGACAGAGATTTCAACCGGGATCGTGACTACAACAGGGATCGTGATTACAACAGAGACCGCGATCCGGGGTGAGCTTTTGCGATCTTAACAATTTCCGTACGTTGGCTATGTCCAGCGCTAAAACTTGATGGGACGTTTAACTAACCATTTTATGAGCAGCAAAGGGCTTCCTGATGAGTGATCAGTATCGAGTGTACCTGCATCGACCCACGATACGAAATTGATTCTATCCAGCGCTCTAAACGTGATTAAACTCCACCATGCGTTACTTTACTTTCCGTCAATTATACCGGCAATTTATTGCTGCCTAATTACCTGTCAGTTAAACGTCGAGTATATCGCCTTCATGTCCTCCAATATTGCACCTTGTCGAAAGACTCTATATTCACTCAAAAAACATGTCCATCTCATTTGAGGTCTTTTTATTTATTGTAATTTAGTTGTAAGTCATCTAAATATCATTGGTAGCAATTTATGCCGAAATTTCAAGTAATTTCACCAATTTAAATATGCAATTTTATACAATCAAAAAATCATTTCATGTGATTGAAAAATAATTGCAATCGAAATGGTTTGGCGATTTTCCGGAGAGATAATATATACAAAGCCCCTCGGTCTTTATCATGCACGAAGATTGCAGGTCCAGTTGTTGAATGACTTTGTCTGCCTCGGGATAAAAAATAAAAGTTTTAGTACGAAAGGATCAACATTTTTTTTGAATATACATTTTCTGGAATGGATTTCATCAAGTTTTTGTCAGAAAAATGTCACAATTTTAGAGATTATTGAAAATGAATTGAATTTATTTATTGTTCAGATACTATCGACCGAGAGATTACTTTTACGACAGTACCGCAGCCCCGGGTGGTTCCAGAGGCACCAGCTATCTTCATGACCGACCGGAGTCGTCAACGGCATCAAATGGGGTAAATGGTCAAGAATCTGTGACAAATTCACCGAAGCCACAAGACAGCAACAAAGTGTACAAGGATTAGGATATACCGGGAGTATTGGTGGGGTTAAAGTTTCTCGCTATGATCATTCCACGTTTCGGAGTTTCGTCTTTGACTCCATATTCGCATAAGTATTAGTACCTAAGTAAGTATAGCTATGTGTAGATCGGTACTTTGCAGTCGCGAAACATATTCGCAGAAAGTAATTAGTTGAACGTTAATCAGCAAGTATTACCTCTTACATTGAACAAGTACGTGAGAGTCATTTGATCAATCCACTGCCACATTATGGAAATAGTATTTCTCCGTATGTCTGATTTTGTTACTTCTGAAAGAATGAATTATATTCATCCCATTATTGAACAATGAAAGCGTCGAATATGGATGCTACTGAAATCAAAACGTACTTACTGTGTGTATACATGTAATTAGTTAGTAACTTATTCCGTCCAAAGTACAGTCAATCAAGATAAACAATTTTTGTATTACTGAATAAAGAGATAAAATATTGGACATTACAGCCGAACCCTGGTGCCTCGAACAAAATTGTTAAATCATTCTGAAGGTTGTGATACATTTTTTAATAACTGTCTTGTTTCCATCTTAGCCAGGTTTTTTTTCATCCGAAACTTCCGGGAGAATTTAACGATCGGCAAAAGCTCCCCATAGACTCGAATAATGAGCTGAGAATATCTCCCCCTCATCTTCGTGGAATAAGGGGAAATGAGGAAGCCTCTAGATTGCACAAATATATCCGAGCAATATACCGAGATCCCGGGAATTAAAGTAACGAAGATGATGAAAATACGCGACAATGATACAACGATCAATCCAGAGACCGTGTATCGAGTGGAGACTCGAAAATTGAAGAAAAATGATGAAATACGAGCCTTTCTCTGAACGTTTACAGAAGTTTTTAGCAATAAAAACTACCGGGCCAGTAGCAGATTAATTTTCAATAAGCAGGACGCGATCCTGAGTCCTGCCGAAAAGTTTTTCAAACTATGTGCAAGGCGAATGTAACAAACTGTTAACTTATCGCATGTTAGTGTCGGTACCGGTCAAAATTAATCTCGGTCTAGTATCGTGTCGATGGAAACTCGCGCCTGGCCCGGCTCAAAGTTTCAGTCGGAAAATTTATGTTTCCAGTTTGCAAACTATATTCTACATCGATTTCACCCAACCTCCGTAAAGCTGCTTCAAGCTCACTTACAGGCGGTCAGCATCTACCAAGAATGAAGTTCAGCGTTGACCAAGTAATTTTCACGATATTGCAAATAAAATTTGCAAATCTTCACCGAGGCAGTCGCGGTATCTCGACCCTTTTGATTCCACTCGCCTCTCAGTACACGTACGCATCCCTTAGCCTCTCTTACTTTCTGCAAAAGAAGAGCCGGAGATACGCGATGTATTATGGAGCAACTTACCCAACATTGCGGATCACGTATGAGCCAAACTTACCAAAGCAAAAGTTACTTTTTATCAAGAGGTGAATCTCGTACTTCGTTGGCAAGGCTCGCTGCCTCGGTTCTTTAAAGGAAAACTGACGGAAGCAGAAGTTTCCTTCGCCTCTCACAAGCATACGAAAATGTTCTCGGTACTAAATTGTTAATAAGACCGCGAAGTTCGCGTTAACGAGGTCAATGCATGCTGTAAAATTAAGGTCACGATAAGACTGGGTTCGATAACACCCAGAGATAGAGATTTTCTCTGCTTTCGTCCATCTTCGGTTGTATAGTTGATCATAAAACAAGTTTGTACTCTCTGAAATTGGACGATCTAAATGCTAATGCCGAGGTAGGATAGGATCGTCGAAAGAGACGTGCCTCAATCAAAACCAAACTCGACTTAAATTGCTATTCTTCAATTTCAGTAATTGCTCAGCCAGAGGGTAACGGATAAATTAATCTCCACCGATGTTGGATTCGGTCTACTATCTGCTATAAGTGGCAGACCTGATTCCCTGATTTTTCCTCTGGTCATCGATTTCAATTTCTATCAAAATTTGTTGATGGGGTGTTTACTTATAACTTATTTTTCTGTATCGATCCGGGAAGAATGTTATCACGATGTATCGTATCTGTAGCGATGAAACGTCGATAACGTCTTATTTCATTGTGACACGTAAGTTCTGACTCTCTGGGGAAGGAGCCTCAGCTGTAGCCGGTATATTTCCTTTGTATCAGTTGCCAGCTCTTTTATATTTCATCCAGGAACCTCGTTTCAGGAAATAACTACTTGAGGAAGTTGAAGTGAAAACGTAAAGCCAGCCCTCCCCTTTACTCTCTTTCACAGCTATATCCCGATATAACCTCATCCGACAAAGACGAACGCCATTTCTTATTTCCCCTAAATTCAATTCAACGGATAACGGAAGCGCAACGCCGTATCAAAAGGGAAATGAACATTTTCACTCGTCGAATGATATTACCGAGAAACGTTTCACTCCAATTCCTCCAGCCAACTATCGTGTGTCCTTATGTTTTTTATTCGTCATTCTCACTATCTTGTAACTCGGGCACGTTTTGGCAGCACTGCGACACATCGGTGCTGGCTGTTAGACGTAGCGGTTCTCCGTGCGATGCATTCGCCACTCGATAAGGGCTGACGGCGGAACACCACGTGCACGAGATGTATGCTCTAAACTGGCTCCGGAAACTCGATGAACAACCCCCGATTTGTACGGAAATCTATCAATCGGCTGCGGTGGATTGAATCATTTCGCTCCGGAATGAAGCGTTCTCTATGGGTAATTTTTCTGAATAGTCAATCCGTTTTTATCACTGCTCTGAGAGAACGGCCATTTCCTGGAAATGACCGTTTTCCTACAGACGGTAAACTGCCCAGAGGTATTCTGGCACGAAGACGACGGAATAACAAGCTGGACCATCCGCGACCTCCGGGTGTTGGGTCGACCCAATTGTGCGAGGGCCATGTCAGGGTACAGTCGAATAAAAAGCTAGGAAATCGACGCGAAGGTCTCGAAAAATTGTTCCTTTCGGTGTTTTGGTCACAAGTTTGGAGCAATTTACGGAACTAGCTGGAGGTGTAGAATAGTTTGATGCAGTTAACGTCCGGAAGGTTAAACCGACAAGTACAGCAAGTCAACTATTTGCTTTCGTGCGTCATTCGTTCAGCTGAATTTACGGAGTGGTATTGAATGGTGGAAATTTCTCTCAAATACCAGAACTGCTGCAGGGTAGAGTCACTGAGTCAGCAATTGAACGTAGGAACCAACCGACGTGTTCCTCGTTGTCCGATGGATTAGTTATGCACCGCGATGCTGCGGACAGCCACCGGGAATATCTGGTACACGAATTTAACGTCCCCCGCGTTCCATATTTTTCATATTTCTATACAGAAGGTGGAGGGTCAGTTTCGGAATTTGTCGAAAAACTCTACGTCAAAGAACTAGAATGGATTGGAAAATGAGAGGCACGTCTGGAGGCGTCGAGACGCCGGCGTCTGATCTCGTAATCATGACGTTTTAGCTGGTGAGAAGATTCAGTGCTTAAACAGACAAGCGGGTTGGCGTCCTGTCAATATTCCCCCTTTGAAGGTGTCTGAGATTTCTCGTTAACGAGGCCCGAGGGCGAGAGAAGGAGCGCTGAGACTCGCTTGACTTTTTGTTCATCGGTCATTGAGCACGAATCCATTTTTCAACGGGATATACTTTCGAACTCCGAATTTTCGCAGTTGGAGGATGCGGTAATTTATGCCGATAAATTAGTTAAACTTGGCAGAGCTCCGGGCCACGTGGGCTACCATAACGCACACGATGCAGGGTTGAATGTATCTGGTACCTGCATCGCACTAGGTGGCTTAAACTGCAGTATCTACACCCAGACAAAGTATTCAGCCACGATGCACCTCGGGCGAGCACTATAGGCGCTATAAGTTCTGCGGTATAACATATCGAGCCACTTAATATCATGCGGTAAATCATGTCTAATGATAATTACAGCGGCCAGAATTTCGTCGAAATACAACACAAATTCCGAGAGCTCTGATACCTCGATGAAAGTTCGGTTGCCTGGAGACAGGCGAACCGAATAAAATCATTAGTAAGGGACAGAACCCGATTGGACACAATCAATAATAAACTCGCATTATCAGACACCATTTTTTTCGAGTACCTACATTCAAATTGGTCAGAAAATAAATGTTGATTCAATTTAAAAAATCAGATCAGACACATTTTTTATTGATTATTTTTCAGTGCCACCCATCGGCACACCTGTGCCTCCCTTGTTCGTCGTTGTTAAGCTGCTTCAGACAGTAACCACCCCCTTTCTTTTCAGATTTGAATATCTGAATTATTTATTTTCACAGGAACATACATACCAGTGGGTGGTACTGAAAAATTATCTGTGTTCGATTGGGATTTTGCATCAAATTTTTTTTCGATATTTAAATTCGTATAATGTAGAGTAGCTAGAAGTGATTAATTAGGTCGTGTTTTTTGTTTTCCTAGAAAATGATAATCACAAAAGTTACAGGCAATTGCATTCCAGCGTTTTTGCTACATACAGATATACCTTAGCATGGTTGACGTCACAAGTAGTCACAACGTAGTAATTTTCGATCCGTTGTATTTCCTTCAATTTTGTTTCAATTGAGAAGAGAAAAATTATGACCTAATTTCTTTTTGCAAACTACTTATATGCGAAATAAAGATAAAATACGTGCCAAAACCCAATTTGGTACGTGTCCGAAAAAAGTTGTGTCCACTGGATACTCGTTCAAGCCAGATCGTCTGTAATTAATATCCATCTTTCCTTGTATCTGGACGTGTTCAATCTGATTTTTAATGAATTAATATTCATCTTGTGTCCAATCTGAATGTGTCCGAAAAAATTGTGTCCAATGAAGCAAGTTTATTATTTTGTGATCATTATTGATTGTGTCCAATCGGAGTTTAACCAAATTATTGCAGAGTTCGATGGACCAACAAAATTTGTATGATCGGGTTTTTATCCTAACTTTGGATTGTCTTATTTGTACTTTTTTGGTTATTCGGTGAAACCGGAAGACGTAGTGTCATAGCTGGAAGCTTTTCAGAGACTTGTACTGAAAGTTTTACAGTCGTATAGTTGGTACGGAATAAAGCGCGGTTGGTCTAGAGTGATTATTTTTATTTACTATAGCAGAAACTCGACGGGATGTAAATCAGGCGGAGGCGTTAAGCGCAACAACGGTTTTATTACGTCATAAAAACTTGTCAGCGATTTTCAACCACTATTTCTTATTCTGGGAAACGAATCTCGCCAGCTCTTTCTGCGATACGACGCAGTTCTATGGAATAGGTACTCAAAAGTTACAATGGTAATTTACCAAACGTCTCTTATTACATTAAAGTTTTGACGATTATTCTGGGCTCGATAAGCCGCAAGCAATAATCTTATCATATCCAGTACAATAGACTGGAATCTGAAGAGTTTCAGTATATCCCACTTTCCCGAAAACATAACAATTTCTGAGAAATTTAATAATCTAAACCGATGGAAGCGATTGGAATAATTTAACACGATCATTGACTATAAGAAACTCTTTCCAAAATACATTTTAAAGCAATTCTTTTATCAGACAATTAATGGTGTCAGTAACTATGAATTTCTACCTATTTTGGTTCACGAAATCAGATTCATTTTCAAGACCTGGGTGTCCTGAAAAGATCCTTTCAGTATTGAAACACAAGATTTGAGAAGTGAAGAGATAGAAAATCGAGATTTGTGCTTTTTATTACTAGACTTCTGTGTCAGAAATAAAAAGCTGTGTATCAATTTTATTGAATCATTAATTTTTATACAGTTCAGGTTGAAGAAAATATTATGATATTAGAATACCTATACAGAGAATTTTGAAACACGTAGCTGAAAACTTTATCCATGCACACTTATTTTTTCCCTTTTCACACATTAAATTCAAGCCTCCCTTAATTTATTCTACTTTCTGCCACAACGCGCAACTCAGTAAAAAAAAAAGTAACGAGCAACGAGCTTTTACTGTCGTCATAAATAGTCCGCCTCGTTTTTACCAGATAATAACCCGGTCAGATACTCTAGATACCAGCTCCAAACTCGTCTTCTTCCAATAGTAATGTCTAATCTCAATTGCTAATCATCGCTATCTGTAACTGACCAACTAAATAAGAGATCAGTCCAATGAATTTTTCACATGAATTTTTCGCTTCCTTCCACAATCTTATTCGTTGCGAATGATAATTACAAATGTTACAAACGATTAAATTCCACTGTTTCGACTATATTCAGTTAATCAGATATATCGCAGTGTGTATGACGTCATATAGTTTTAATTTTGAATCTATTGAATTGTCTCCAATTATTGTGCGATTTAAAATTTGGAGTATGAAAAATGAGTTTATCGTTATTCGAAGGACATGCAAAATTCTAATTGATACGTCAAACGACAGTCTATAATATTATATTGACAATATTCAGGAAATCTAGCGAACAAAAATTCTCCCGCTCTGTAGAGACCGTCTAATATTCAAGTACACTATAATCGCTGTGTGTACAGACACCTACTATACCTCTTACTGGCAATCGATAATGCAGTACACCGACGCGGCGCTGCTGGCTCCACCCATTTATTCATCGTGTAGGCAGCAGATGCTCGCCTGTATATTCTCTATGCAAATAAATAAGTGGGAGGAATGATGAAACATCACATCGATTACTTACCACGAGTTACAAATATTCAAAGCTTCGCGGCTTCCGGTGTCTTCTAACACCTACTGAATACAACAGGGCAATAATATATTGATATCTTGATGAATTTACTATCTCTATGATGCAAAAATACCGTACGTCGCGTATACGTCATGAACGATTGAAAATTCAAAGATCGGGAGCGTTCGGAAGCGTTCGGTAGTCGTCGGGTGTTGCGTCAGCGCCGGAGACTGCCTCGAACGGCGAATAGAAAATTATAAATAACTAGGTGAAAAATTTGTGAAAAATTATGAAAAAAATGTGAATAATTATTTGAGATTGTTTATCGCATTTTGAAATAAAAAAAAAAGTTAGCAAAAAGCTATGGGTCGGATCATATCGACCAGGCTGCCAATGCAATCTCACTCCCGGGCGCGATCCCACTACTGCCCACCACGGAGACTTTTGGCTGCTGGGTTTCCCCTCTGGCCCGGTTCGCCTCTCCTTAGCCAACCTGGTCACCCCGGACTCCTCCAGGGTGCCCATATTGATGGCGGGCTTAGTGCGGACGCCCAGTCAACGTGAGCCTCGCACCAGCAGTGAACCCCGATCTCAGACCCTCCTCCACAGCTGACCTCCGAGTAGCCGGATTACAGGAGACGCCACGCTCCCAGTCTATGGTTGGGCTGCGCATCGTCTATTTGTCGTGTAACCAGGGACAAGATTCAAATTTGAACAAACATTCCCATTTCGACGATTCCGAACTCGAAAATCGACGCTTTCTGAATCTCGATGATCCCCAGTCGATAAAAAAAAAAAAAAAACTCCTTCACCTGCCCGCACGGAGACTCGAACCCGCGACTTTCGGTTAGGCACGATTTGGTACTTGAAGAAGCATAATGTGGTCTGGGTTTTTTTTTTAGAGAAAACTGCAATAATTTTTCAAGACTGAAAATCTTTTTGAATTGTTGGGGTGGATAAAAGTTTTTATGGTTGAATAATAAATTTTTAGGATAATCAGTGAATTTGTACGAATTTAAAGGCTGAATAATTCGCGCCCCCTGGCTAACTATACTGTATAATCCAAGCTCGTTTGGACGGTGGCCGAGGTCGAGATATTATTGAAAAATAAAAGAGCGCAAGGGGTTTAAATGCCGGACCTATTCAGTGTCACCTGGTACGTAGATAAAAGCACAAATAAAAGTGGGAATAAAACCGCGGCTCTAATAACGTCCTGCAGGAATTTACCCCGCGCTGGCACCTACACTTTTTGGGGATGGGGAGAACCAGAGGTCAACCAGTATTTTAGAACCACTGTGAACTCTCGTCTACCCTGCATCAGATATAATAACATTCTTCTTTCTCGTATTTTATTCACACGTGTTTTACTGCAACTGGAATACACGCTCTGCAAGAAAATAAATAATATATATACTCCGATTAACATTTCATATTTTTTTTATTTTTCATGCGATATTTCAGCAATATATAAACAAAATAATTTTTTACGTTAAATTTAGTGTGTTTGAAAATTGTTTACATGTTCAATGAAAAATTGAGAGTGTTACAAATAATTGAAATTACATGATTACACAAATTATGAATTATCATTTATCATGATTGTAATTTAGCTTCACAATCACTTGTTTTTTCAAATTGCAAAGAATTTGTAATAGTTATCATTGTACATATATCTGATGATGGCTTGCGGTGGTCGAGACCGAAGCGTCAAATAAACGTTTTCCTATTCTTCCTAATAAAATTATTACGCAATTATGCAAACTACCAATAATTGATTTCTGCGACGTTTCTGACGATAACGTACGTTGAGAGAGTGAAATGCATCTCCCTCGTATTGTTGACAGTCGTATTTATTAAGGGTCAGAGACAATAGTGTGAACTTCTCACCTAGTAAATCTTATGTATATGCGTGTTGTGCGTGGCCATAATACGACCAAGGTAGTTTACTGAGGACACACAGGGACTCCCCCGACAGAGTAAACAACTAGTGGGTAGAATTTATTATCTTGTGGTATAAACCCGGTTGCTCAGGCTGAGCACATAGTCATACATATTATAGACACAATGGTGTGGTATGAACATGGGTATATATCCGCAGAGTCAAATTGCAATTAGAGTTACAGAACCCTCCCGCTGCACCACGTTGCACTGCAGTCGTATTCACCCTCAGTAAAATCGATCTCTTGCTCTCAGCTTATATCCAAATACGTTGTTCCTCCTTTAAAATTCTTCGTTCAATAGTAATTTCAATATATGTATACAGACTGAGTTTTTTCCGGGTCCGAATGAGGGAGGGGCTTATCACTGCTAATGCCTCAGGAAAGAGGGAGGGGCTTATCAATATCGACATATGCCGTCCATACTAATAAGCCCCTCCCTCGTTCGGAGCTGGAGATAACTCGCCCTGTATATAAAAATAAGAGTTTGACTATAAAACACGAAAATTTACACCTTGGGAATTTGTATCGACGTAGCGGTGTTTGATTTGAGAAGAGGGACCCCACCGAACAGAGGTCAAAGTTCTCGTTCGTCTGAAGAGAAACCAGATCTATTCGCCCGAGAACGCGCACGGGGCTAACTTTAAATTTCAATCGAATCGATCAGAGTTCATATATTCAGTTTGGTCACGATACATTTACCTACCTATACACCGAGAACACCTTGGGGATTCGGAGACTGGGAAGGAGGGACTCGAGACCCTAAAGAAATCGACGGAACGTTCAGTGACTCTACGAGCATCTCGGAGATGGAATTTCGAAAGTGTTATATTTATATGTATATACGAGGAACTCGAAAATACTTCAATGTAATAAAATTTTATTTTTCCTCTTCCAACGGTAAAGTAACTTCCTCATTTCAGATTTTAGCCGATTTTTTTCGAACCTCTGCCATTATATAGTCAACGAGTTTTAACATTTTCGTAAAATACGGTATATAACCCGGGAAAGTGCGGGTTTGATAGCGACGCTACTTGTTTTTTCTTTTTCAAATTACAAACGGGGCTGTTAAAAATTCCCTCCGATAGCCCGAGAACGGAAGGGAGGCTGCGATAACATTCGCCATTATTTAACGGTATGCTAATTCGAAGTCGTCCTGAATTTTACCTCTGCCAGTAGGCGTGCTTCGCTTTTTATTTTTAAATTTCAAATACTGACATCATGAGGAGACAGGAGAGCCTTTTTTTCAGAATCCGTCCGGATTTTTCTCTGGGGAATTCTAATTGCGTTCTATTCGCAGAAAGATACAATTCTATATATATATAGCGACTCGGAGGAAATTCTTGGAGTGAATTTCTCGCATGAATGAAAGTTACGAACACAAATACCTAACTTTATCTCCTAGATCTTTATTAGCTTCTCAAGAAGCGACCCTTTTCTTTCCG
Source organism: Euura saliciscinereae (assembly GCA_018420115.1). NCBI lineage: Eukaryota > Metazoa > Arthropoda > Insecta > Hymenoptera > Tenthredinidae > Euura > Euura saliciscinereae. The sequence goes on along the minus strand of JAFFZH010015630.1, from coordinate 129,735 downwards.
GTTCAAAAAAAAAAAAAAAGTAATCGATTTCTGTCAGGAAAAGCACGCGGACTTGAATACTCGGAAGTATAACTTGAGTACTGTCCAAACTCTCGGCTTTAATTTGACGAATCGTGGCCATCGCTCGTGACCACCTGTGTTTACTGTGAGAACATCAATTCCGACGGACCGGAAATCGAACGGATTGCGATTGGCGTGAAAAAGAGAAGAAATAAACATCAGGACGTGACTCGAATGATGATACATCTGATACAGGTCTTTCAGTCTTCGTACAGTCAAGTGTTCAGGAAATAAAATTGAACCTTACAAAATTCCAGCCAATATTTGACTTCGTAAAGTGATAAAGACTGCAAAATATGAAAAAAAAAGTAACTGGGGCGACCGATCGGTTCGTGCAGGATGAAATAGCGTTTGATAATAACGTCAATATCAATTATCCCAATTTGATTAGGACGTTCGTTGCGAAATTAATTAGTGGGGAAATATGGAGTCAGGTGGTTGAATCGTCATTATTTTCATGACCTGTGGTCTCTATTACTAACCGAGTAATGCGATCTACGTTTGGCGATTTCTATATGTATTCCAAATCCGCTATTTGCAGAAACTTGCCAAACGAACTACTTGCCAAACGAAGTAACTTTCGATGTCATCGATAATGGAATGCTTGTAATTCAATCTATCCCTGACTCGTTGATAATGCTAATTTATGTAGCGGCATTGAATATTCATGTACACACCTACCTGGGAAAAGTTATGGTAATATTAATCTGATCAATTACTACTTGCTGCAGGCTTAATAATATAGCGAAAAGTTTATTAAGCCACACGAGAATACAAAAAAAATTGGCTTCTCCGTTTCGCCATATTTTTTGTGCGAGTATTATTACTATTTCAGTAAAAGCACGTACGTCAGACCCTCTTGACAAGTTTATCGGCTTTTCCATCGACTGCAGTTTCGTCGATATACGTTTCCCGCATAAGTGCCTACATCTAAAAAAAAAAACTGATATAAGACGCGGTGCAAGCTGCAGGTCATATTCTCGTAGACCTTTTATGGGCTACGAGTGGCTTCTCGGGTAAGCGTTGTACATCTACCGTTTGCAGAATGTTCATTATTATGTGTATGCCGCAGTGTAACATGCGCGTAAGTGAACTTTGCAGGATACAAGGACTCCGCATGCACTCGAATACTGGCGTAGAAACTTCGGGAAACTGTTGCTGAAACCATCAAGTACATATCCGCTACCGCAGAACTTCAACCATAACGTACAAACATCTGCAGACTTTATCAATTAACGTCAACGGCGATCTCGAGAAGCTCGAGAAGGTCAGAAATTTTCATTAAAAAAAGCATCCTCCTGCAGTGGATTATTACTTCTTGTTCCATCCTATAGGAACCATCCCGCCTATGATCTAAGTTCTCAATTAATCCGCCTAGACAAAACATCGGGGGTTCAGCAATTGCAAGTTGTCTGCTGGCTCTGACGTTGATTGATCCATCGCCTAGGTTTTTGGTCAGGATCGGCTCTTAATTATCCCTGTCATTGGTCCCACTGACGAGGAGATCAGGCTTCGGGTGGGAGATTCTTTTTTATCAAGGAATTCTGTGGCTTTTGGAAATTACCATCAGATGATTATGCGCCTTCGGTGGATTTGATAGACACGAATACCGAACTCCATTTGCTAATTGAGCCGAGTTTTTTGACGCGTCTAGTGAAGGATCACTGTAACTTGTCTCCTTTCTTGCAATTGTTCAACTCAATCACTCAGCTGAAATGTAAACGTTGATTAATCCGCCGTAATAACTTCGCTGTCGGATTGAAAAAGTTTATATCCTTCCTGCAGATTTCCTGGGATATAAAATACTTTACATTTATTAGCTCGTTAAAACGTTTTGGGTACACGGGGTGCAGTCAAATCTTGAATTGTTTTTCTTGCAACGTTAGGCGAGTCATAGAAAATTGGGGTTGTTGCACATCTGTGCAACCAGACCAGAGGACTGGTTCGTGTAGGATTGTTCTCGCCATCCAGGTACATATACCCGAGGGATTCTGTAGCGAAGAGAGGGTTTACACAGAATAGGCTACGTGTTCTCGCTAATCAATATCTCACGTAATTTTGCACCAGAGGTAAAATTTATGCAGGTAGTAATTAGCGGGAGATCGATGTATGCTCGAGCAAACTCAACGAATATGCGTAGGCGGCTGGTATGACTACAAAGGGTAACCAGGTCGATGAGTTCAACGAGGCAAAATTGATAAACTAATTTTAGAAGCGTCATTTCTGACCAGACTAACCAATTCAAGTTTAACACGCTGAGATCGACGAGTGATTAAAAAATTGATCAATTCTCACCAGTTTATTGAGTCTCGCGTTTGCTTCATTTCGATTAACCTGGGAAATTGGGGGCAGCGTCTATTACTTCAGAAGGAGCTTCTCCTGGATGTTTAAAAATATTTCAACCATCAAGTTTCATAGGTTAATTTTTGGTTATGTTCGAAAGCAATTACTGATTATAATGTGCATTTTTTTGTCTATATTTTTTCTAGGGAAAAATAGGATCAGAGAGAAGGTATATTTATATATTCTTTTTTCGTACCTTGTCCAACGTTGATAATTTGACGAGTGCAGGTTGAATCAATTTGCGGAACAGTTCCGTCACGTTGTTCAATCGAAGCCAATTTAGCAGCGAGAGGTAATCGGATGAATAAGAAAAAGGCAACGTTCGCCATCATGTAAAATGCTGCGAGGTATAGAAAATGTACTATTTCCATATCTACGGGAATTTTTTTCAGTTCATTTATAATTTTGTACAATATTGAACATTAGTTTTTAAAAACAAAAAACTGAGCACCGTCGAACCATCACGATTTCTATACTTCACGTTCTACAAACCTACGAACATTACTACTTACTTCAAAATTACGAGATAATTTTTTTTACTGATATTTACGGTGCAAGAATATCGAAATGTGAACATTTTGTTTTACGAATATTAAAAATCAATAGGTTCAAGTCAATTCTCTGTATTTATTGGTCGTTTTGTACATTTCTTCGATTACATTCATGGCTTCCTTGAATTGATGTTTCGTGGCTGATCGTAGATAGGTGCCGATTGTGTACTGGAATAAAAATCGCGATTTAAAAGAGATGAACACAAATTCATACCAAGTGACTGGAATTGAAGAAAGATTTCATGTATTCTGTATAATTTATATATTATTTTAATGTATTTTAGTGATTATGAACTATCGAATGACTCAGACAAGAAAAGAATATAATCCGAAGTTGAAATATGTAATTCAAATTTATATTTGATTTTTCATTGTATTATATCATCTGGTTGACAGGACTTCTGTAATTTTTCTGTAATCTTTGCGATCTTCTGTAACTTTTGCTAATTTTTAATCACATATTGTAATCAGTTTTAATCTCACTGTAATCCTTGTAATCTTTCTTCAAATCGGTGTTTCCTACTTCCGGATATAGTGATTAACCCCTCGGATTAGTCTGCTATCAAATAATGGCTAACAATAAATTAACTTTGGGTATTTCATATGTCGAATGTCGACGTTCTTCAACCTCTTAAAATTGCTAAATTTTTACAAACTTATTTCCCCCACGTGGGCACTGTGTTTGCGCACGATGTAATATTCGCTTATTAACCGACTTCAAAAAAAGGAGGAGGTTCTCAATTCGGTTGTATTTTTTTTTTTTTTTTTTTTTTTTTTTGATTACACGTACGACCAGAACGAGTCACAACGGTTTCTTTCAGCAACAGCTATCGAGGAGACAGCTGTCCTCATAATGCTGCTATTCAACTATCCTGTGAACAGTATCTTTGTGAGGTCAGCTAAGGCGACATCCGACCTTAGCCGTCAATGGAAGTCGTTCACATCGCGAGGCGACACAAACTGATCTATATTCGCGCTCGTTTCAAAATTCGCAAATACCGCGAATATTCAAATCAGACTAAAAAGAAAAAGAAAAAACTGTTATCCGTTTTTTAGCAATTGAATAACAGTTCGCTTCGTTCACGTTGCGGTTACTCGTGTCGTGAGGGTCACCGTGCAGACGGCACGTGGCACGAAGAGAAGTGTTTTTTTTTCCCGCCATAAAGTGCAGATGTTTCGGTATACAGATGCGTCTGCTCGGAGATGCTGAGGCAGAAGAAAAGTATAACCGCACGACTTTGGGACCTTTCGTTCTACGCAAGAAGAATTCCGCCTGGACTATGACCTTTTACGTTTCATACAATAACATGAGAGACTCGCACGTGCCTAAGACCCGCTATTCACTTCCCCCTGCCCCATACAATGGCTAGGATTATCTATGAAAAGATTTTTTTGAGAAAGAATGAAGATGCTAGATAAAAGGTCGTCTAGGTTTTATTTTATTTTAGTCGACCTGAGTAAAGAAATAAGTTTCCCCCTTCCGGAAAAGGAGAAGACACGAATCTGGGTTTTTCTCCGGAAAACCAGAAGCATAAAATGATGTTAAAACTCACGTGAAAAAGGGCCGAAGATTTCTGGAAGTACATTGTCACTTGTAGAATCGTTTTATCGTGATAAACGTCGGTCGTTAATTCGAACCTTGGATTAAAAATCCCATCGTCAGATTCCAGAGCGAGTAATTTTCCCCTTTTATAGTCAGTCGTCATGAGATAGATGTGCCATTCACCTGCGTTGAAGAAAATTCAAATCCACGCCTCTGATAACCACAGATTATCCATTTGGAATAAAAAAAAACGATTCCCACGATCGTCCCGATCGAGTAATCTTCTCACCTATTAAAGGCAGTCTGAAAAATGCCTGAAAGTGCTTTCCAACCCCCAGAATCCTCGCGTCCGCTACTTTGAACCTCGGCGTTGCTGGGAACCACTTTAAAAAATAACCAAAAAAGAGTTTTAGACGTGGACTCGAATATTTCCGAATATCTGAACTGCGAGATCGGATTCACAACGAATTTGAAAGTGAAGCTTTTTCGATTGAAGAAAAAATAAAGGAACTCTTATGCAATTTTTACATTTTTGCATCATTCGAAAAAATTTTTGTATGCTTCCGTTCGTAATTATGTATGTAGAATTCCACTAGCCATTTGTTTAAAGAATCCGAGTTCCTCAGGCTTGAATATTGGGAAATATCAGAGTCCATTGATAGTCACATAAATTCATGTTTGCCATGATGAAGAAATAGAAAAACTATTCGAAAAAACGTGTTGAACCAAACTCAAGAATTTCAATACTTCAAAAAAACAAAAAATTCAAGCATTCGTTCTCGTATCTGTGCTCCGAAATTCCTGGAGGACGTTGAAGCTATTTCGCACGTCGCGAGGGCGTCTCGACCGCGACGTACGTCGCTATTACTCCAAAGTTCGCATCGTTTGAGTTCAATCGCGCAGAGAATTGTTCCGGTTGAATTGGTTCGGCCACGAATCACAACAACGTCAATCGGGTCTACGAAATTCGCAGTGTCCTAATTTGCCCGTGCCTCTAATTAAGCATGGTATAGGACACGGAAATGGAGTAGTATACAGACAGAGAAACCAGTGTCACGGGTTCACCTCCACCAACACGTTCCGCGTAACTCGGATTAATCAGAGATACAGACCTATGCTCAACGTCGGTCTCCAGACGTATGGATAACGGAATCATATCGCACAGAGCGAATCCGCGAACTAGATCACGAATTACACAGCTTGGACTCGTGGATTGATTACAAATGATTAAAAAATCGTTACCGAAATTCCAGGTTTCCCTATTTTCAATGTTCAAGGTTATAGTATTTTGGCAGAGCCGCAAAAGCTAACAAAGCCTAGTCAAACAGGTTGAGCAAATTTACATGAATAATTTCGCGGTACGGTTAAGTTTGCCGAAAATTGTGCGGTGGATCTAGATTAATGGATACGTGTGGTTTATCTACGCGCGATGTAGGTACTTGTCTATTACTCACATATATATGTGCATGAAATTAATCATACATCGTATCGTTCGTAAATTATGCTACCTCCATACATGTTGATAACTATTCTAAATTAAACAAAAATTTACCACATATCTGTGTACAAATGTCTTCAAAATTTACAATTATGCAGTGCAACAAAATGAATCGCTGTGCATGTGCTTCAAATTTAGAACTGAATTGATTCCCAGTTGTTGATGAACTTTTGGAGGAGGAGGAACAGAAAATTTATTAAGTTTAAATTCGAATGAATTGAAAACCTGAATTCGGAAAATCGTAATGATATCCGTGATCTAATTTCAACGTTGAGCACTAAAAATTGGATCATTATCTAGCAACGGTGAACGATAAGCCGGAAATTCGTTTTGATATGAGGGAGTTTCAACGATGGAATTAAACCGACTGTATCTATGTGTACCGATGATATTTGCTTCGGCTTTGAATTTGCATACTCGGGGATTACGCTACAGCTAGTTGTTTTCTGCGTGCACCAAGCTCCGAATATAGTATAGGATTCGGTGGAAAACAATCGAGACTGCGATCAATCTGAATTCAAATTTCAGAGAAAAAAAACCTTTTCAAGAACGTGAGTCAGCATCAGGAAATCGAACAACTGAACGCTCTTTGCGTCTATCTTCCGACGATGGCTGACTCCAAAGTCCCCATAGTCCACGTGGAGGTTGTAGCTCTCGTACAAGCCCCAAAATATCACGAAGAAGAAGACTAATCGAAGATTTGAAACCGACATGGGGCAAGTTTCTGTCCAACTAGAAACTTGTGGCTTCAGAGAAACACGTCCAAGAGGTAAACGAAGCGAGCTGGTTACTCGGTTTGGGTCATTAAGATCGTTCCGGAGACCGGAACAATTCTGTAGAGGTTCGTTCCACCGCGGTACCTGAACACGCGGAACATGGGATGCAGGAGTAAAATCGGGATCGGTTTTATTGACCACCTGGATAAAAGCCGTCGCTGTGAGTCCAGGTGGTTGAATTAGATTCGGAAAAACACGGAGTTTCCTTGAAGAATGTTCCGCAGAAGAATGTTCCGCAAACGCACGCTGATCCTCCGGGTGTTTTTTTTTATCACTGTGATAACTTTGATGAACGAAATCCACTGACTGATGGATTTAGCCAAAATCCTCCGCGTCATAAAATATCCAACGCGACGCGTCTATGTAAATAGTTTGAAAGCTGGATACAGCGGAATAGGAAAGCGCGAAAAAAGTCTCGTTGCACTCAATCGCTTCCTGTCCGGAACTCTCGTTGTTCACCGAATGCCGGAGGTACGACCCTCCGGCATAACGGTGAGATCGATATTTAGGAAGCCGTATGGATCGCGGGCAAATGCCATTATAGAAGTGACGTAGCGGAATCCATCCACTTCTGTTGGAGGTGAGGAGTCGTATCGAACCTTGAACCCCGATAATTGGGCCACTCTCTTCCTGTTCCAGAGTCATTTTCAGGAAAGGATTATTTCAATTTCATTCCCTGCAGGACGAGGAGATTTGGGATTGAATTTTGATCGGTATAGTCAAGGATTGACGAAACCGTCCAGTGGTGGACCAACAGACCTTACTTAAAATTGAGGCTGTCCTGAATCGACGCGGGATTCCCTTCGAAACTCTCGAGTGTCAAGGGGTATCACTTGACATCGGTAGGATCTAGGAACGGAGCTCGAACCAGGATATCGTTGGTGTAAAATCCCCCTTTCGACGAGCAAGAATACCGGGAAATTTCAGAGGTCAAAAGGTGATAACTGATATTAAGATCCTTTCTAGAAACGCGAGATAATTCAACTGTTAATCGCTAACTGATTGCTGGAGAATCAGGCTCACAAAATCGAAAGATTCGGCTTGATCCTGATTGGTAGACAAAAAATACGATTGAAATGTATAAAATCAGACTCAAATCTCGTGTCTATTGACAGAAGGTCGTAGTTTTTTTTCCTCTTCAGTATTTAGGCTAGTGATATAAGAATATTTTCAAAATGAAATGAAAATGAAAATATCTTGGAAACGGTTAAACAGATTTAGATAAAAATGGGTATCAGAAGGTTTTTTTTTTGGGTTCCTGATCACGAATTTGAAACCAGATTATCAAACTTTGAAATAACAAATCCAACATGCCGGTGAAAAATTCTAGAAACTTTCAGATTTTGATTGAAATTGGCAGATCCCTGGAACTCGAAATGGCGAATCCAATTTCATGGGAAAAAATTTAGCAGTATTCAGATTTTGATGCGAAATGTTACTCGTGGGCTTTTTTGGCACATTGGCAGCCCAAATCAGCTCGTTTGGTTTGCCATTAGACGAGAGAAGTATTATTAACAGTGAGATAATGCGATATTCGTGTGCTTTTCTGTCGAATTGATAAAACTATGTGAATTAGAAAAATGTTTTTGGGAACAAATTCTCTTTTGATTTTGATTATTAAGAAGCATAGTCGACGCACGACAGGCGATTTGACAAAAAAATTGACTATGTATACAATCTTTGTGTAAAATTGTTCGTTTTGCCTGAAACAGCTTTTGTTAAACCAACAACTCTTCGTTTAATCAAATCGGAACAATTCTTTACCGGAAAAAAATGTGTTTCGACTCAAGAAATCGGTTGATTAAATATTATCAAGTAAATATTAACTAATATTTTTAATTGTTTGTAGTATGGTTACTTGAAATAATATTCAAGTTACCGATTCCTTAGGTCTAAGAATTTTTTTTTCCCGTATCCAAAAGGGGATTTGTCGATTTTTCGAACATATGCTAATTTTTTTACGTTCAGGCAGTATTTCCTGTATTTCAATCAGAATCAATGAATCTATTGTATCATGTAGGTACACGAAAAGCGACAATTATTCGGTGGGAAATGAGAAAAATAAAGATTCGTGATGAAATCACGAAATATACCTGTGTCACTTCCGCTTCCTGACCAAAACGCGCGAACGTATAGCATAACCGCGGTATCAGTGAATTAGAAATTCTCAAATGTAAATGCTTTGAATAAACACGTGTTGTGATTTGGTGAATAATTCATTGACCCGTACCCGGGACCGCGCCATCAACTGGTTGCCAGTGGGGGGATATCCGGCTGACCCGAACTACCCACCCTATAGAATTCCCATAGATTCTGATTCTCCTACACAGCGTGACGATTTCCATATCGTTTAGTCGCATACGTAACCCTGCTACCCTGCGGGGTTCACAAAAATGTGGGAACCGAAACGAACCACGGAGCGTGAAATAAAATTGGCATAGGGGTGTAAAACGCTCCTTTCCTATGAATGCAATACCGTTTTACACCCCCTCGCACTCGGTCTGCCGATTCATGACAAAATCCCGATAGATAAGAACCGGGATTCTCGCTGTCTGGACCCGCAGGATCGTAGATCGCCACACGCCACTACTCGACGGAAAAGAAGAAATAAAATTAACTGACTGCGATTCGACACGCGACCAGCTCCTAATGGACTCATAATGGGCCCACATACTCGCCACGCGGACTTTTACTCGCTGTATTTTTCACCCCCGCCCGTATTTCCGCGCTGACTCGCCCTCATTCTGTAAGACTAATTAGAAAGTGCTTCAGAGTTCTGTTTGTGATTAGAATTCACCGTTATGTGGTATGACCCGATCCCACGATATACACTGCAGTTTGAAATGTTTCCGGTTTTGTCGAATCTTCTACCCTGGTACTGCTTTTTTTTGTGAAGAATTACAAAATGTCGACATGGGTAGTTTAAAGAGGGAATACACCGAAAAAAAAAGGAAAGAAGGTTCATTTCGAGAAGTTTCAAGAATGTTCTCAATTTTTTAAAAATTCTTCTTTGTTTTTTGATAAACAATGTTACAAATTCACGTAAAAAAGAAAAATCTGCGACAACGGTACAGAGTGGCGATTCGTCAAAACTCATGTAAAACGAAAAAATTAAACAGAATATCAAGAAAGTGACTTTTTTTTTTTGTGAATCCTACAACCAATTCGAAAAATATCGATTTTTGGTAAAATGGCAGGTGCTTGAACTCAGCGTAGTGATTTTCAAAATAAAAGAAAATCGTTCGTATTTTTCCCAAAAAACAAAAACTGAGTTTAGAATGAAAAAATTCTGTGACACCTATTAGATAATTAGCTATAAAACAACCAAAAGAAATTTCGAGTTAATCAATTCAGTGGTTTTCGAGATTTTTTTGGGTACCAGTTTGAAAAACGTCGTTTTGAATTTTTTACAATTTGAAAAAAAAAGTTGCAAAATATAGAAAAATGTGGGAAAATATCGAGAAAAAAAATTTGAAAAAAGATATAAGAAATTATAGGAAATAATGAAAAATAATTGGAAAATAATTCTAATCATTTTCACGATTGAAAATGTTGCGATAATAGTTTCCCTGAAGAGAATTCCCGGAATTCGCCCTTTTTAACCGACTTCAAAAAAGGAGGAGGTTCTCAATTCGGTTGTATTTTTTTTTTTTTTCCCAATGTTTGTTACCTCAGAACTCCGTTATTTATAAACCGATTTGGGGAATTCTTTTTTTATTCGAAAGGGTATACTTTCAGATTGGTCCCATATAAATCTCATCAAAATCGGTTGAGTAGTTTGGTTTTGAAGTCGGTTTTTTTGTCACTCGTGATTTTTGTTCTTGTTTCTATATTGCGTATGTTCTCCCTTCTTCAGTACTATTATAATTGTAAATTTCTATCAACGAATGACACAATTCCTTCTGCTCAACACTCATATCGCGTGCCTAATGGCATAAGGTCGTAAGCGCCAACATACGACTTTTTGCTCTTCGTAGCGGCAAAAGGGCGTATAATTTTTTTGTCATCATAATTAGACTAAAAACACAAAGATTCGTTCATAAACGTTAAAATTGAATACTAGGTCAATTAAAAGCAGAAGGACGTATGTACTGGCGGATACGACCTTTCAGTCCTAACTTCGCTTAAAAAAAATGGTTTCCATTAATTGCAGAAGGTCGTATCCGCCAATTTTTTTTTTTCAATCAATTTTCGTGAATTCGTCAATAATGGCAGAAGGTCGTATCGACTGGTAGATACGACCTTTTTGAATTAAGGAAATGAAAGAAAAAGTACCTCGACTAATTGCATATGGTCGTATCCGCCAAAATTATTCTCGCTGTAGGTGATGTCGTTTATCCGAGTTTTCACGTGCTTACATATTACACCAATGAAAGGTAATTGAATAACTACGATAATGTTTGCTGAAAATTGATGAATATCATAGGTT